>JARYGA010020384.1:0-45441 GCA_030545235.1 Helianthus tuberosus
ATAAAAGTATTAAAAAAACTATATATTATTATAATATTAAAATTACTATTCATTAGCTTCTATTTTTAATATATAGTTAATAATCTAAATCTAATTTTACAAATCCGAAGTGTCCAAGTAATACGAAATCTTATTTTAACCAGAGTGATTGGGATTAGGAAGAGAGATGCAGAGTGAGATCCGATGACTGATTAAAATGCTAAACATATGTGGTCTTCACTGGCTGGTCTTGTTAATATCACATTGGTGTAAGTTTTGGTTGGATACGTATACTGCAAAGGGAGGCTATTTTTTGCTTCTATCGTTAAACGTTTATTTTTATGTTTTAAGTTTTCTTATGTTTCTAATTTTATATAACAATGCTACAAATGACTTATGCTCATATTTCTTATGTTATTGAGATGTGTAAGCCTTATGATATAGATAGATCAATTGGTGCCATTAACTCAAAAACCAAAGAAAACAATAAACATAATAAAAATTTGTAGAACATCATACGAATCAGAAAACTAACCTAAGTACTATACAATAGATCACAACTGAGTTGATAAACTAACAAAATTGTGTACCACAATGCAAATTGTCACCCCGCCGCATCGCGCGGGCACCTTGCTAGTAACTTTTAATGTGAATGATCAAAGTGGTTTTTTTTTTAGCTTTCAAATCTTTTAGGTCTTAAGTGACATGTGGTGACTCAAGGTTGTTTTCTTTTTTTTTTTATAATTTTTAATGTGAGTGATCAAAGTGGGTTTTTTTAGGTTTCAAATCTTTACTCTTACACTATAGAGTAAACTTTCGTTTTGCTCCCTGTGGTTTGGTCACTTTAACAGTTTTGCCCCAAACCTTTAAAAATAGCCAGTTTACTCCCTGATATTTTGATTTTATCGCCAGTTTGCTCCACGTGCTTAACTCCATCCATAATGTTTGTTAACTTAAAGGACATTTTGGTAATTTTAAGATAAAAGAAGGGCATTTTGGTAATTTGTATTTAAATATACTACAAAAGACAACTATATCATCTCTTCAAACCACCTGCAACTCAAGATTCTCTCTCCTCACTCTTCTCTCTCTCTCTCAAGATACAGATTCATCTTCATTCTCATCACAATAAACCACCACCTCCACAACAATCATACACCATCGCCATTGTAACCATTATGCACCATCACCGCCATAAACCACCTCCACACGTTCCAAACCCTACCACGACTACGGCACCGCCCCGTCACCTCCGAGCACCACCGTCACACCACCTCTGCCACCCATAAAAGTCCAACACTGCAAAATCGAAATCACCTACACCAAACCCCATCTACTTTGAACTAACCACTCAACTGTCGATAAGAACCTTCATCGCCATCGTGTTTGAAACCCTAATCGAACGGCTAGAGTTTGAACGTTTAGATCCGAACGTTTAAGCAGAGAATCGTCGGAGCCGCCGGAGTTCTTACTCGTCCCGTCAGAAAAACAGTTAAATCTCACACCGGTAATGTTTCAATACATCATTGAGTTTGGTTTCCTCAGGGGATCAAAACCCCTCTCATAATTTCATTGAACATCAACTGTGGTTTTTGAATTTATTGATTAAAGGGATAGGGTTTTCGGTTTGGGTTTGTTTGAGGAAGATGAATATTTGGGTTGATAAGAAACAGAAAATTAAGTGGTGGTGATGGCAGGTGGTGGCGGCGGGATGGTGATGGTGGTCGATTAGCAGCAGCCGGAGGTGGGAGTGGTGGTGGTTGATAGTAAAAGTTGGGGCTTGATGTTGATGACTATGAACAGATGTTGGGATGAAGATGATGAACAGCAGCCGGAGGTGGTTGTGGTGATGTTAGGAATAGCAGTCGGAGGTGGTTATGGTTGTGGTGGCATGTATTGAGATGATGATGACTATGAACAGTCGAACATATGTTAGGAATGATGATGATGACTATGAACAGATGTTAGGAATATCTATATTAATAAATAGATTTTAGAAACCAATTAAATACATATATATATAATTACCATAATATCCTTACATTTAACAAACATTTTAGACAGAGTTAGAGGCGGGGAGTGAAACGAAGATAAGTTAAATAGACCAGGGAGTAAACTGGCTATTTTTAAAGGTTTGGAGCAAAACCATTAAAGTGACCAAACCACAGGGAGCAAAACGGAAGTTTACTCTACACTATATATATAAAATACGTCTTTAACCCATAAGTTTTTACTTTTATACTGTCGTTTTCCTTATATAGACCTATATATTAATTTGCAAATTTGAGTTGTGACTTGAAAACACTATTCAATTTTGTAGGTCTTAAGTGACATGTGGTGACTCAAGATTGTTTTTTTTTATAATTTTTAATGTGAGTGATCAAAGTGGTTTTTTTTTTAGGTTTCAAATCTTTTAGGTCTTAAGTGACATGTGGTGACTCAAGGTTGTTTTTTTTTTTTTATATATATAATTTTTAATGTGAGTGATCAAAGTGGGGTTTTTTAGGTTTCAAATCTTTACTCTTACACTATATATAAAATACGTCTTTAACCCATAGGTTTTTACTTTTATACTGTCGTTTTCCTTATATAGACGTCAAGTCTTTTCGACTTTGTTACTATTCATTTTTTTAAATACAAGTTTATGCTTTCTATGGTTGCACATTGTGCTTTATTCATCATGCCTTTTTTTTAGTTTTCCTTTTTCTTCACTTTAGACTAGTCACTCAAGGTTGTTTTCTTTTCTTTTTATAATTTTTAATGTGAGTGACCAAAGTGGGGTTTTTTTTAAGTTTCAAATCTTTACTCTTACACTATATATAAAATACGTCTTTAACCCATAGGTTTTTACTTTTATACTGTCGTTTTCCTTATATAGACGTTAAGTCTTTTCGACTATGTTACTATTCATTTTTTAAAATACAAGTTTATGCTTTATATGGTTGCACATTGTGCTTTATTCATCATGCGTTTTTTTTTTTAGTTTTCCTTTTTCTTCACTTTAGACCGGTGACTCAAGGTTGTTTTCTTTTCTTTTTATAATTTTTAATGTGAGTGACCAGAGTGGGTTTTTTTTTTTAAGTTTCAAATATTTACTCTTACACTATATATAAAATACGTCTTTAAGCCATAGGTTTTTACTTTTATACTCTCGTTTTCCTTATATAGACGTTAAGTCTTTTCGACTATGTTACTATTCATTTTTTTAAATACAAGTTTACGCTTTATGTGGTTGCACATTGTGCTCTATTCATCATGCGTTTTTTTTAGTTTTCCTTTTTCTTCACTTTAGACTCGGTATAAGCTGCAACACGCAAGCGTGGTTCAACGTATTTTTTTACGGTTTAACGGCCACGTCGCAACGTGCGAGTCCTAAGTTGATTACTTGATTTAGTTATTTTTTATATTTTATGTTTCGGTCTAAATGCGTGTACGTGGTTCAACGTTTTTACGTCTACTTTTTGTTAGGTTTAATAGTCCCGCCACAAAGCGTGAGTCCTAAATACCAGGTAAACACAGAAACAGACATCTAATTTCTAATATTTATAATTGAACCCATAAGTCCAAAACTAAACAAATAAAAATAATTTAAGCCTGTAACTAATTGTTTAAGTGCCCATGTTAAAACTTTAAATGCTTGGCCACAACTAATTTAATTGCTTAAGCCCATTGTTCCATATGACGCTCCTACGGCATCCGCTTCTGCCTTTCGAGTTTCACCGAGCGCCTCCAATGTTCTCTCCGATGACAACCTCCCCCCCTCGCTTGTTGTCGTCGATGACTTTCAAATGGTCTACTTCTCTGCCGGAATTCTTTCTCTGCAGCCACAAAAAGGCCAAAACAAATCAAGCTTTTTTTTCTTCTTAAAATTCTACTTACTAATTGATTACTTGGTAGATTAACTTGTTATAAATTAAAAAAAAAGACACATGTTAATATCATATGACTTCTTAGACTTCACATAAAAAACCGTACTTCTTATTAAATCTTAACCCTAAATTACATATCTATCTAGCTTTGCATTTATTTCACACATGTGAGTAGGGTCTAATATTTCATAAAAGAAAAAAGAAAACTTAACATAGTGGGGACAGGGAGTACATAAATCAATAATAGAAAACTCGAGTGTCTACTCTAAAGTTTAGTGAGCACACTTGGTAGTATAAGATGAGTGACAAATGGTTGTTTTCATTTAAAAATAAATATGGCCTCTAATTTTAATTGAAATACAATTCTATGCATAGTCACATAGCCACATTTATCAGACATTGTGAAAATGAAATTTTTATAAAAAAATCTCAAAAAAATAAGATAAAAATTTGATAAAAGGAATAAGAAGATTACAAATGTCATTTTGTTCAAACATTCTTCTTATCATGTTATGTCTCTTTCACTTCATAAATCTTCTTATCCATCTCTTTTCACATGTTCCTTTAAGACTTTCTTGGCATTCTTAGACTACCTCCAATGCAACTTTTGGAGGATACCCTTGGAGTCCCTTAGAAGCCCTTGGAGGGCCTTACCCATTGTAAATTTGTGTCCTTAGGAGCCCTTAACATCTATGCTCTTCCACAATGGCTTTGTTTTTCTTGGTTTTTGTATGTGGGTGGGCCCTAAGTAAAAGGTAAACATGTTTTATTTAAGAATGGTAAGAATATATATAGGGTTAGAGATCAAATAAGAATTTCTAAGGATTTGTAAGAATATGATGTGACAGCTAAGGGAGTCTAAAAGCGCACATAACAATAACAATAAGGATAGACTTACTCAAAACTTTATTTCCAAGATATCTTTGCCCCAATATATCCATAATATAACTTTGTGTAATAATATTTGACCTACTCCATATAACCCGTTAAAAAGTTGCAATGTAATGAAAAAAAAATCAAGTATATGTTCAATGTCAACATACCAATGGAGTGGTGGTCTGCTGGTAAAGTCAAAACTTTTAAACGTCTGGGTTTTGGAGAGTGAAGTCTTAGGTTCAAGTCCCACAGACGAAATGGATTAAAAGAAATTCGTCGTTCAAAAAAAAGTTGAATGTCAACATCAACATAGATATAAGTTAGTATGTTAAGAACCAATCACTCAAGATTCAGAGTAAAACTAAGTGAATTTCCACTATAAATGTCATTCTCCCAACTCTCCATTATGAAGACTTAATCTCATCTATATATAGCCCATGTAAACAAAGAAGTCAAGGATCTAAGGCATACAAAAAAGAACGGGGCAAAGTATCATTTTGGTCACTCTTTTGTTTATTTGGAAAACTTGAAATGCTAAGATCTTCAATGATCATAAGAAGAACTCGAAAAAGATTGTGGAAGAGATAAAGACGAATTATTATGTGTGGATTAAAAATAGAGCAAAATTTTATTCTCTAGATTGGAGAGATCAGTATACTTTCAACTTTAAATTGTATAATATTTATCACTACCTAGCACCTTGCTAGTCTTGTGATTATTAATAAACTAGTCTAAGTTCCTGTGTGTTACACGAGTGACGAATCAGAAAAATAACTACTTTAACATTGTTGACGTAAATATTTTAATTATATATACGTTGAAATATTAACGTAAATGATAGAGAGTACACCAAATAAGTGAAATACATGAATACAACAAAAAATCACAACTCATTTTGCCATCGTTGTCAAGTATTAGTAGCTTGACTCTATTTCGTGTTTGAACCCTTGATAAAGCTAAATACAATTAACCAATTATAACGCGAGACTAAATGACCTGCTAGCAAGCTTAAATCGTTTTATGACCAATTATAGCACGAGAGTAACATCAAAAAATTTATAATAATGGCAGACATTATATCAAGAAATATAAGTTTAGTTTTTATTTATGAAGATTTGATTCAACCTTAAGATACATAAATTAAAATGCAGTTGCAGTATAAGCTAAAAGGTGATAAAGGTATAACCTGTGTATTGCCAGATATCTATTTTCACCAAACTTGGTTGGAGAGATACTACACTCCATGCCTAGCAAAATCCTCTTTTACTGAAATTGATAAGTACATCCTCAAAGAAAAAGATAAAATAAATGAACATGGTGATTAATGATGCTTTCTTTCTAGATCATGTAATGAATCATCTGACTTACATGTTTTTCTTCTAAAGTCATATTTTTTTAATCCATAAGTCTAGTAAAATTAATAAATCACATAACATAAAACCCTAAAAAAACATGTGTAAGGAACCAAACAAAACTCAACATGCCAAAAACTATCACTTTCGGTGTTAATCCAATTTATAGTCAAGTTGGGAATGATCATCAGGAATGAGGCACCTCTTTCACTAAGTTCACCAAATAATCTTCATTAGTTTAAAGCAACATTAAAAAATCTAAAAAAATTATTAAAAGAGTCTATACGTATTAACGATGATCTAACATGAAAAAGTGAAGTTATAGGATATAAAGCTCAATGCAATATGGCTATTATCTAATAAATGTTATCTTTATTTTACAAATTCCACTAATAAGCACACATATTTTGATATATACTAGGGAAAAAGCCCGTGCGATGCACGGCATGCATAATAGCTATTGTTTGTTCGTGGTAAGATGTCTGACACGGCCGGTGCATAACATGTAAGACAATACGCCTACAAAGGGGCCTGATTAAAGTTTATTAAACCATGGGCCATAAGTTGTTTCCATGGCAAAACTTGCGGGCCAAAAAGAAGTGAATAAAGATGTCTTCCAAGGGAAAAAAACATGAAACAGAAAAAGGGAAAACGCATAAACTCTCGCACGCCTTCCTATCTTATTGGATAACACATAGACCAAATTTTAGCTAACGCATGCCACCGTCATCCCCAATCCCATCACCAGCCAACTGAGTGCAATGAAATAACGAAAAGAAAACTATTAAAAATGGTATACTATGTTTACGTATATGTGCATCGAAAAGTAGGACGGGTTTTCATTACTAACACTAAGTGCAGACGGTATACCTTTCATGTGGGTCACCGCCCACTGTTTCTTCTGAATCCGAATCTGCATAAGCAGGCCTGCGAAGGAAAAGCACGAAACATTTATGTAGACGGTTATCCAAAAATAAATATGCACAATTACATTGTTTATGGAAATCAATCAATTATAGTTGAAAGTTTTTTTGTTGCCTTTCCATTTATAACGATACCAAGTTTATTTTTTTCAAAAGCCAACTTCTCCCCTTATATGTCTTTACACATTCGAAGTGATGTGTTACCAAGTTTTTTTATTCCTATTTTTTTTTAATGTAGAGCAATGCACTTTTATATTTACAAACTCAAGTTTCCGACTGTTGTAGCCTCCTAATTTTAAAATAGAGTAAACATATACCAGGTATGTAAATAACATTCCAATTAAGTGGAATAAAGGTGGTAGCAACCGATGACATGTAAAGGGCCGGCTGCGTAAGTCACAGAATCAGCACTCCGACACTACGCAAAACCTTAGTCGGTAGTATGGCACTGCATCAACTTAATCAGAAGGATGGATGTAGCAACAGTCGGTAGTTGCGGCCAACGACGGGTATAAATGGTGACTAACGGCTGCGACAAATGATAGGGTATGTATTGCGTAATGTAGTGTCGGTTTGTAAGCAAAAGAATTATGTGTTCAAAGGATGTTAAATATAGGCTTTAAAGAATTCTCCTTATCAACCGTTTCTACTCTTAAATAATCAAGTATATATGATGAATTAAATAACCAAATTATATGCGATGAAGGTTACAAAAGTTGATGGTGTAAACTAAAAGGCTAATGTTATGAAGAATTACATTATGGCTTGTCATAATAATTGTTTTTTTCATTTATGTATTTTTAATGATCAATTATTAATAATAATAGTGATCGAAAAGACACAAATATATTTAAGAGGCTTATAATGAAGGTTGTAAAAAAGTTGTTATAACTAAAAAATGTTGATACTTTATTATTCCCTTTGCGTGAAGCATAATATCGTCTATTATACTCTTTTCATTTTTCGGCTGAAGTAGATGCAGGTGGGGTAGATACATCATTACGATCTTTTGGTTGTCCGGTAGTCATTGCAAGTTGAGTAATACCTTGTATATTGAAGAATAACGTTCACAATATTATTAGGTGTTATTAATTTATTACTAACATTTTTAAAGTAGTTTAAATAATTTATTACTAACATTAATGTATATATAATCATTAAATGAAAATATTTCATGTACATTTTATTTTTGTGTACCATCTTACATGTATCCGAATATAAAAATACGACCTTCGTTCTAACTTTTAAATTTCTATGGGATTTTTTATTCATGCTTAAAGTTTTCCACGTATTACTTTCTTTGTTAAACGATGAATACAGTTAGTAGATTTAAAACATTTATGATAATACACAAACATAAAGTGAGCAAGTGAAATTTGTTCATGTATTCATGGCTATAGAGGTAAAAAGTTGACCTAACATTTTTTACACTCAATTGGTCCTATTATTTTATTTAGTAAATATAACCTTACTTTTTAATTTTGTTACTACATCATTTGCATACACACAGCTAGGGCTGTAAACGAACCGAACGTTCAGCGAACAGTTCGTGAACTGTTCGGCGGGAAATTCGTTTATGTTCGTTCGATTAGCTTAACGAACGAACACGAACAAAAAATTTCGTTCGGTTAGCTTAGCGAACGAACACGAACACATGTTTCGTTCGTTCGACTGCTTTCGTGAACGTTCGGTAACATGTTCGTTTACGTTTGTTCGTGTTCGTTTGATTATATTAAAAATAATAAATAATAAATAATAAATCTTTTATCTAAACATATTGAAAACTTGGAACTCTGTCTTTTTCTAAGTTAGTTAAAAATTGGACACTCGAAGATATTTTTTGGGATAATTATGTTTAGGTTAGTTAACCTTGATTTATCATTTAGTGGTGTAGTAGACTTCTTGTGTTTTGATTTACATTTGATGGTTGTATTTAACTACTTATATCCAATTTTTAGGATAACAATGTTTTTTATTTTCAAGTTAAATGTTCGTTTACATTCGTTGTTATTTGCATGCGTTCGTTTGTGTTCGAGACCAGTGTTCACGAACTGTTCGTGAACAACTGAATTTCCTTAACGAACGAACACGAACATAAACTAATGTTCGGTATGCGTTCGTGAACAGTTCGCGAACATGTTAATTTCCTTAACGAACGAACACGAACATGACCTTGTTCGTGTTCGTTCGGTTTGTTTACAGCCCTACACACAGCTTACATATACTAACATCAAAGTAACTTAATTTATGGTTCAGACTCTATTGATTGTTTGCTTTTCATGCAAAATACCGTTACGGTTGTTTATGACTTGTATTCGCATAGAACAAAAGATAAATAAATAAAAACTCTTAAGTTAGATAAGTTAGATACCTTAACAGCCAAACGTGACGGGTCAGAATCAACAATGAATAACAGAACTGGTGGCACACCGATGCGTAAGGGCTGGGTCGTGAATCAGACCGGATCGTACTGAATGCGTGTTGTCAGAGGGTGGTCTCCACGGAAAAGTGACGGTGCGGGGATAATACTTCTGGTTCGTGGTGGTAGACGTGACAATGCAGCGGTGTCCGATGGCGAGATTCCGGCGACGGTCTGCGAGAAAAGAGAGTGAGAGAGTTAGAGATGCGCGATAACTAATGTAATTTAAAATCATTGCAGATAGTGTAAAACACGCATAAATTTGATAAATAAACTCTAGCTAACGATTCGTTAACCTTTATTTGTATAACAAATTAGCATAAAAGGGTCCTAAATTCTTATTTGGATAAATCTCATTCACACTTTTTATTTTTTGCTCGTTTATATAGATATACTACAAATAAGAATAATATATTTTTGTATTAAAATAAGCAAAACCCTATATTGAGTATTTCCACAATAAGGTCAATTTATATGACAAAAAAAAAAACATTCAGCATGATATATATTTACTTCCATATGTATAAGACTCTTTTCAAACCATAATTTAAGTAGAGACGTTGTTTCGGATTTATAAATCAAATAAGGAAGGTATTATTTTAAAACATTTCATCTTGTCATCTTCTCCTTTTTAACATGCAAAGACATAAAAGATTACACCCATTATCTTCTTGTTTCAGTTATAAGATTTCTTATATGTCTGCTATATATACATCACAACATTTTTTTAAACAAAATGCATGGAACAAACATATATGAATAGAAGATTTAAGCAAACCAACTGTTAGTAAATTTTTATGTTTGGTTAATAATGCTTCAAATCCTTATTTGGTTCATGAATAAAATCGAAAAGGATTTACAAAGAAAAAGGAGTATACCGAAACTGGCGAGTTAAACTCCTACACGAAACCGAACGTAACGATGTGAATACCGGCGATGGTTTCGTGTTCTCCGACGAAGCTCCGGTTGTTCGAAACGTGTTGTAATGGTGTGAGGATTTCTCCGGCGACTCAGTTTGCTCCGACGATGTTTCGAACCTTCCAATGTTATAATTTAACAAATTGACCATCTAAAGAAAACTTCAAAATTATAAACACGTTTTATGATCTGAGTAATAGGATTATTGTGTATAACGTACCGAATGCGTGTTGTCAGAGGGTGGTCTCCGCGGAAAAGTGACGGTGCGGCGATAATACTTCTGGTTCGTGGTGGTAGACGTGACAATGCAGCGGTGGCCGATGGCGAGATTCCGGCGACGGTCTGCAAGAACAGAGATGCGCGATAACTAATGTAATTTAAAATCTTAAACTAAACACGTTTTATGATCTGAGTAATATGATTATTGGGAATAATAGCGATTCCTTACCAGTCTTGATGATATGTGAATGCTGAGATTTTTTAGGGAAAGCTTGTACTCCAAAGAAGGTGCATGATAAAGATGACTTCTAAACTCTGTGTTGTCGAAGGAACAAATGAGTAGTCATGGAAGATGATGAAAGATAAACTAAATATGATTAGGGGGATATTAAGGGTTCAATAAATGCATGGCATTGAAGTTTTCCGGTAAGAATTCATATAGACGGACAATTATTTGTGTTTATGGCCATTAAAGACGATTAATGGAGTATTGTAAATGGAGTATTGTAAATCATTTCTAATTTATTAATTCTGTATAGATTAATGAGAAGGACAATTATGCCCCTTGACTAAGGTAATTAAGTGTTGTACCCTAAGCAATATAAATTGTAATTACTTAACTTTTGTAGGTATCCTTGCGAAATGCTTTATAATATAGTATAGATATTATTTTAATCAATATTATTTCAAGTACAGCATTTAAAACATCATAAATGTTGATTTTAAAACAGAACATGTAACTAAATTTTAGATTATATATAGATTTTAATCAATATTATTTTAAGTATTGCATTTAAAACTTCATAAATGTTGATTTTAAAATAGAACATGCAACTAAATTTTAGATTATATATGATACAAAGCCATTGTTCGCAATATTAACATACTGATTGTAGCCATGAGAAAAAAACACTATCATCGATACTTTTTTTAGTTTTGATTCATGTTGGGTTCGACCCGTTTAACAACCTTGCATAAACATATGTACATATACAGTGTAGAATATGGTAAGTACCTAGAATAGAGAACTTGGGTAAGATCGGACCATGATTCATCCAAGGCTGCATATGTCTGCCTCCCATCTCATAGCTAATATGTGTCTACATAAACTAAATTGAAAAAAAAAATATAAACAAAGTGTTTTAACTTGCTAACTGCCATCGGGCGTCCGTCATTGTTGAGGTTACTAACACGTTCCAGGTGCTCTGACTTCCGCTTCTCAATATCCACATATTTTTAACCACATTCAGAATAACCAACTGCACTTTCAACCATTTTGTTGATGTAGCATTTGACAATCCCATACCTTCCCCTGTTGATATCATCATATATCAAAAGCTAAAGGCCCATCAAGCTTACTATATTCACATTCAGAAAAATAGTGAGCCTGCAAAAAAATGATAGAATTAAAATACACAAATAAACCAATTTTTGCCTTACCTTATTCTGCACAACCCTCGAGCTCCCATAGTTTTTGGTTTGCATCGCTATAGCAGTCTGTTTATCACCATATTCATCTTTTGTTCTTTACCATATTCCATTTCAATCTTGAAATTAATGATCATTTCCTACAATTTTGAGAGTGAAGCTCAAACATAGAACAAACACTTGAATAAATTAGAGTAAAACATCTTTGAATAAGTCAAAATCAGCCGGTGGGTACATTTAGATCATGGGGGGTTATCTCGTCACATAAACTATATTAACAAACATCATGTAAGATAAGCATCCAAGAAACGCATAATAGGGATGAGCATTTGGTACGAGGTACTGGTACTGAATTTCCCGTACCGAATTTTTTCGGTACCGGTATCGGTACCCACTTTTTGGCATTTTCGGTACTGGTACCGAATTTCTTGTACTGAATTTGAAGGTAAAATTCGGTATTTTACCGGTACCATACCAAACCAGTACCGTACCGAATATTTCGGTACCCCTAGTTTTAACGAATTTCGGTACAGGTATCTTCGGTACCGGTACCAGACTCATCTCGCATAATAAGTCAAATGTCTAAATAAGGCTCTTCGATCCGTTGACATGGAATTGTACTATTCAAGCAAAAACACTTTCTTATTGAGTAATCTTCTATAAAATCTTGTAGTCCAGTCCGTCTCTGTCATCATGGAATAATTATGACAAATAGTCTTGCAAAATTTAAGAACTTACTGAATGAATATGACAAACTTTTTTTTTATGGAAAACCTATCTAATAGGCTGATAGCGATGTATGTGATCATGAAAATGCAAATTGATTCAACTAAGTGTTTAATAGTCATAATTATTACTTGAATACGCAGTGAAGTTTTGCAAAATTTTAAATCTGAACCAAAAAACTATATCATACCACCATAGACGGCTTCTCAAATATTTTGTTCCAACTCGAAGAACTTTGTCACAACATATAGTTAGCCACCTAAAAGATATGGCAACATAAGCGGGTTAGGTATCAAACGGGTCAAAATGGGTTCATCTTCTACTACAGTACTACATGTTCAATTTTTAAAAAATCTCTTATTCTCGCAACAATTTAGGAGATTAAATACAATAAAATTAAAATTTGAGCTCAAAACGCCTTTCAACACGTTTTTAACCAACCCACACCCCCTTTAGCAAGAACTTTTATTTGACCCGTTTCATATACAACACAACCTAGATCGACCTACTCATAACTATAAGGATAATTGAGTGTTGAAAAGTTGTAATTAATTCGTATACCTTGGCTGCTTTTTTTGCGAGGGTAAGAGTGACACCAAGAGCACCATGACATCAATGAACCAAACGATCTAATGCACTGCCTTCACTCGACGATAATTACCACTTGGGCATTTCCACTTGCCCATTTTATAAAAAAATGCAGAAAAATAATATAACTTTTTTGAATTGTATATTAATTGACTATAAACTTAAATCATAGCATCTGATTTTTCTATTGATCTGCGAATCCCCACACCATCTTTCAGGCATTTTCACATACATATGGTGTGCCTACCAGTTACACACATTGTTCATCACTATTTACAAATTTAGAATACAAACTACACCAAGAAACTATGAATTTATACATAGAAACAGAGTAGAGAAGGGGGATAGGAAACTAACAAAATAAAACTTTACTAAAATATATTCAAAATCGGTCAAACTGTATAATCACAATATAACATAAAATTCAACCTTAAAATAAAAGAAAATGTCAAATGGATCCAAGATCAAACGTATACAAACATAAAATTCAAAAATAAAATGAAAAATATAATAACATTGGCTTGAGGATAAATTTTGTGCACCTCTGGCTTAATTAGAGAATCCAATATGGAAGTGTAATAGCAAGGCTCGAATCAAGAGCGTGGGGTTTTGAACAACCATAGGGCTTACACGTATTGCCAGAACCCGCCATCGAAATCGTAGCTTCTGGCCGGAATATTGAAGTTCTAAGGTTTCGTCGGAACCCTAATTCAGCCAGGTTTGCTGCCATTCATCTTCAGCCCATTATCATCTCGAACAGCTGAAGAGGCATCGTCGTCGTTTGGATTTGATAGAGAGAGATAGGGATGATCAGAATTGGAATGGGAATCTTTTTAACGTAGGGAGCCAGATTAAATGCGATTAAACCATTAAATTGCAGAGAGAAGAAACGTTTTGACTGGCAAGGGGTTATAAAGGGTAACATTTATTTGCAGAGAGAAGAAACGTGTTGACTGTGGCAAGGGGTTATAAAGGGTAACATTTATTTATTTATCGATTTAACTTATTTATTAATTCATTTAGCAATTTAATATTTACGTAGAAAGGCCATTTTGCCCTTTTACTTACTTCATTAAGTTATTGTACGATAGGCATAAAATATTGTAATTACTTAAATTTGGTTGGTATCCTTGGGAAATGCTTATTTATTTTAATCAATATTATTTTAAGTATTGCATTTAAAACTTCATAAATGTTGATTTTAAAATAGAACATGCAACTAAATTTTAGATTATATATAGATTATATAAGTTTAAGTACCAGTGTGTTACACGGGTGGATCAACAACAAAGTACTAACACAAGTGTAAAATTACAATTAAAATAAATGAATACGACACAAATCACAAAAAAATATCCAACTTTGCGTATATCCATTCTCAGCCAACAAATTTTATCATTTCGGATGATCATTGTTTAAGTACCAGTGTGTTACACGGGTGGATCAACAACAAAGTACTAACATAAGTGTAAAATTACAATTAAAATAAATGAATACGACACAAATCACAAAAAATATCCAACTTTGCGTATATCCATTCTCAGCCAACAAATTTTATCATTTTGGATAATCATTGTCATTAGCAGATAGATCCACTTACTCACAAAATTCTCATCCAACTTGGTCATATATTTACATGGATAGCATTCTTGGCCATCCTCTACTACCCACTGATACATTTGAAGAATAGCCCAAAGATACCAAACCAATATGACGAAATGTACACGATATAGAATATAGTTTTAGGCCAATTTAAAGCATTCCTTATCTTTTTTCAACAGGGCTTTACAAAGAGTCCATCCTGTTGACTTATATGAGTCTAACTTTGACCCTCTCTTTGACTCTTTCTCTTGCACAACATGCAAAGATCCACAAAATTCAATAGCCGGAAAACCATAACACTTTTAACCCAAAAACATAATCTTGCAACATCCTAAACTTCCAGATCAACCCAAAAAGTACCACGATTCATTTGACTTTCAGTCATTTTCATAAGAGCCATCAAAAGTGCATAAACAACATTGCCCAAAGCCCATATACTAATCAAAACCCCCGGTTTGAACACCAAAAACTGATCCCTAAGACCATACAAGTTACATTGAATATAATACGGGTCTTCAAAAATAATCCCTTAAGAATCCCTTAATCTAGTCTCTTAAAACATTATAAACCTTAGACTGTTTATCAAATTTGAATATAAAAAACTGCCCAAACTTCCCCTGCCAGAGAATGATCCCAAGATATATCGGACTAATGGACATTACCTTCTCCATCATAAAGATTTCAAAGATATGCAATAATCTGATGCATGTTCTTGAAACAAACTGATATAGTTTTGCATGCATCCCCAAACCACAACCTGCAGACCATCAAATAGCATATACATGAATGATTATGTACATCTTTCTTATATAACTTTTCAAAAGTGGAAAAAATGGCTAGCTGGGTATCGGATGAAAGTAGGTAATTTGGGTATAGGAGAGGTCCGGTTGACCCAAAACACAGTAAATGTCCACATCTTTTGAATTTTATGGACTTCATGTGTCAAATATGATTAAAAGTATAATATAATTACAATGATAATCAAATTTTGGAATAATATATGTTAGTTCAGTTAATATTTTTTAGGTAAAAAGTATAAGGAGACCCCCTAGCTATTTAACTTTTTTCATTAACACCTCACAACAATTAAAATTAATTTAAAGACCACCCATACACGTACCTGATTTCATTTATACCGGATTCAACAAACAATAGCCTGGACAACGAATATAAGTTTTATGAAAAATCAAAACTTTTAGTTTTCTTTTTCCATTCCGTTAAGTTATAAAAAATAAGAGAAAGTTGCCATTCAGCATGTTCTTGGCTAGATTTGGTACAACGGATGAGAGGAGCAGTTCATTTAGCGTTTCATCACGTACCAAATAGACGATCGTTGCTGCAATTCCTTCATGACGGTGCTGCTACCAAAGAAATCCATAGATTTGTCTCCCTGTCTCTCAATCTATATCTTCCTCAAGGAAAATGTCTCGTACCGCCGTATTCCGGTGCCGGTAGGGATAGATGTAAGAGATCCGAATATAGAAACAAAACGGTAAGTTCCAATACACAAAAAAGTCAATAAAAACTCCTTCAACTCTGAATCGTGACCACAATCTCAAATACAGAATCAACCTAATTTCTCAACTTATAAGGAGAATCTTACAAGGAAGAATCTTACATCCAAGGTTTCTTCTAAAATCTTTGCAACTTCACTCAAGTCCGGGGTGTCATCTTCATGCATGGTCGCCATTAACGGTGTACTAAGTAATATAAACAAACAATAAAAGTTTAATTTTGTAACGCCCCAAAACTCGAATTACTAAATTTGCTAGTGTGACCCCATGTTTAATAAAATGGAGTGTAATAACTAGGTTATTATACCTAGTCAAATGTTTAGCAAAACACACAAGGGAACATACTAGAGGGACCATAGATGAACAAGGAGAAAGTTATGTTTTAATTAACAAACCAAACACACACACACACAAACACACACATCTGGTGCGTGTTCGAGAAGGAGCCAGGAGCTCCTTGAGAGCTCAAAACCCTAACTCATCTAAATCACCAAATTGAAGGGTGAATCGAGTCCCAAATTCACAACCGAACATGAATTAGTGATCACCTTCACAAGGGGATCGTAAGGTATGTCTTAAATCTAAGATTGGTGATCATGTGTGAAGTGGGTTATGTTCTAATCCGTGAGTTAATATGAAATTGATCATGTATAAGGGTTAGAATCATCATATAGAACATAGGTTATGTATGGTTTGTGTTAATTTGATGTTTAGGGGTGAAACCCGTTTGTTATTGTGAGGATGATGACTTGAATCACCACCTATGTCCAATTCTTGTTGAAAGATCGATGTATTATGTGGGTATGATGAATTGTTGTTAGATGAATTGAATAAAATGTGATGATAATATGTTTGATGTTTAATTTTAAATACTACATGTTGATTAGTAGAAGGATTTGATGAACTATGTATGAATTTAGAAGATTATGCATGAATTAGTTGTACGTTATGCTTAAAAGGTGGTACGCACACCAAGTGTATGATGAAATGTCTAAGTGAAGTTAAGATGTGAGATTGTATGAAATGGCTTGATATTTATGAATGAGATGAGGTAATGATGTAATTAGTAGTATACTAACTTGAAGAATGTGCTTTAGATGGAACTTATACAAGAATTCGGGTTGAATGTATGTCTTGGTCAAGACTATGCATTAAGGACTTGTACGTTGTGTTTAATATCACTAGGTGATCATATGATTGTAAGCATATTTGCATCGTGAATAAGAAATGTATATAGTGTCATTGATATAGCATAAATGATGTTACGGATATATGTGGATAAGTCGGAAGTTCATATGATAAACCGTTGTCACGGCCCCCGACCCGGTTTGACCCGTTTCAGGAGTCGCGGAACAGAAAATCCCATGGTATTTATTTAACAGCGGAAGTTTTCTTCAGGATCTTTTTAAAACTGCAATTTTCCCGATTATTTTATTTCACAACTCGGGATAAAACCCCGGTAATTTACAATCATAAGATTTACTGAGAAATCTTTATTTTTCAAAACATATTTCTTTATTTTACATTGAGCCACTTCCTTAAGCTTGTAGTGCTTCGCGGCACTTTTTCTTGGATCACAACAGATCACCTGAAACATGTTTGAAAAAGGTTTTGTCAGCGGGAAATACTGGTGAATCATTCTATTTATTAAAATGACACGTTTGTTATAATTTACAGTATTAAGAGAGATTACAATGTTTCCAGATATCAACCAACTACCCACGGTATTTGTCACTCGACTCATTTCTGTGACTATGGTCATATCACCCATTGGCTACCCCGTTGTCCAATGGTGAAGATTATCAAGTAATGTATACAAAACCCCACATACCGGCTGTAATTTGGTGATTACAAAAACTTAATCACTGTAATTATAACTTTGAAAATGAACATGCTTTTGTAAACAAATTTGATAAAAAGAGAATGACTCACATTGTAGATTTATATGAGCAGAGTTTAGCCTACTGATTAGCCTTTTAACCTAAATTAATAACATGCACACGAACTCGGTTAATAACTAATACAGCATTTACGATAACTCACGAGATTAAAACCTTCACAACGAATGACAAAGTGCGATACTTAAACATCCATCGAATTAACGACGAATGACAAAGCATAAACCCTAATGTGGGCAGCACTTAAACATCCATTGGATAGTTTAATCAATCGGACATTGAATCGTAGCAGCGATCGAGTTAATACCCGGTATCGGAGCAGCACCTCCCTAATATAATTGATATTTTCGACTTCAGAGTACTAAAACTTCGTTTTTGAAAGTTTGTTTCGATACCAGTGGACTGTGCAAGTGACAAGCTATTTATAGGTGAAATTGAGACCTTACGCGGCCCGCGTAAGCCTTCAGCTTAACCTTACGTGGCCCGCGTGGCCGCCCAGTCTACGAGTAGGGTTGACTAGTCATACGTAGGTGCACCAGATGGTCGACATGTGGCACGGTTACGCTTATCCGGTCAAACCCAACGTTCACGCGGCCCGCGTAAGACATACCCTGTCTCTTACGCGGGCCGCCTGAGAACCTAGATTTTGTTTTTCTTGATTTTTGATGTAGGGTAAGGTTTCAGGGGTCCGGGTTTATACTTACGGGTATTTTTAGGACAATTTTGAGAGTCCTTACAACCATTGACTTCTGAAAGTCAACTACACATAGGAAGCATAAATTAACTTGTTTTTGTAAAGATAGGATATTAGAAAGTCGTATGGTACATGTTACATCAATACGCGTTACATGGAATGACATGTTGAATTATATGAGTTTGAAAGTATGTGAAAGTGGGTATATGTCTTATGCTTGTTATAATTGACTAATGAAAGTCAAATGTGAAATATGCAATTGATATGATCTTTAACATGTACAATTGTGTATGCTAACGAGAATGTGAATTGGTGGCATGAAAGTAGAGGAATCATATCAAGATGGACTCAAGCATGAAAGGCTAACGGGTCAAGAGGAGGCAAGGAAGTGGATACGGACACGGATGCACAAGGTAAGTGATTTCCGAATCACTTCTTAGTTTGTTAAGTAAGGTTATGTTCTAGTTAATTAGGCATGATAATTGAAGTCAAATAAGGAAGGGTTGTATGAAATTGATGATTTACGTTAAGTAGGCCGAATGGGTCAAAATGTGGTTTTATTACTATACCGGAAGGGTTGTATAAGTAATTGATTACGGTACTATAACCGGTATGGGTAGAATTGTACATAAGTACGCTAACCAAGAATCGGAGACGCGGATTAATAGTCTAAAGACTCGGTTGTGAGTCATGGTTAATGGACAAACAATTTCGCATTTGAAATTGTATTAACAAAGTTTGCTTTCGTATAAATGAATGACATGAATAGGTTTAACGCATATCGGGTATCAGGTGCATAAATCCCAAGTACGAACCCCGGATAATGTAAAAGTATTATAGTTATAACGTTTATGTAAGTTTTGGGTTAAAAGAAATGAGTAGTTTGACGAAAACATGAACGGGTCGAATAAGTGAAAACGGGTATATAAAGCCGAGAGCTTTAAGTGAATATTTTCCTTAAACCGGATGTTGGATTTCAAGTTCATATGATAGAATGTGAATTTACGAGCATGTAGGAAGAAACGGGAGGTTAAACGGGTAAATGGTTCAAAAGTTATGCGCGTTTTAGTGCGTACGGACGACGAAACGGAACTGCAGAAAAATGCAAAATCTAGAGGGCGTCGCCGACGGGCTCTAGAAAGTCAGTTTTTGGCTGACGGGTTATTTGGCTGTCTACGGAAGTTTTGGGCTACGGGCAATTGCAAGGGCCGTCGCCGACGGCCTCCCCATGTTTAAAAACCTGAAAATTTGTTATCTAAGTTGATTTGGGTATAGTAGGCTTCGGTTTGTTATCCGTGGACCACGGCGGGCCTCCCAAACATGATTTTGATTGTTCCTTTGACGTTTATGGGCTATAAATCTAAGTCTAAGTACCATGTAATTAATGTATGGGTATATAAGAGGTATGTAAGATCTTGAACGTGTACGTAAGAGTGTATGTACATATGTATTCGTGTATTTAAGTATATATGAAGATACGTATGTGTATATGTACGTATGTAGAGACGTAGTAATGTATGTACGTATGTAGATGTGTATTTATGTATGTGTGAAGATACGTATGTGTATATGTACGTATGTAGAGACGTAGTAATGTATGTGCGTATGTAGATGTGTATTTTGGTCTATATGAAGGTACGTATGAGTGTATGCATGTATGTAGAGATATAGGAAGGTATGTACGTATGTAGATGTGTATGTATGCATGTAAGAATGTATGTATGCATGATTTAGATACGTCGAGTAATACGTTATTAATAGTGTGCCTTGAGAATGAAAAGTAATGCAGGCACATTATTGAAGCCTCACCAGGATATGGATACGCAGATGAAATGCTTAAAGTTAGAAGGATAACGAAATGGGAAGTGTACGAGATTGAATCTTGTTTATGTATTGTGTACTAATGTTATGAATGTTTGTGGTGAGTGCAGGTTGTACGAATCACGGGCGGTTATCACGAGGAATAGAGATCAAAGATCGAGTCACAAGATAGATTGTACGGGAATAATTGAGTATGTACTTTAGTAAACAGGACTTATACTTTATTTTTGTAAAAGATACATATTAAAACGAACTTTCAAGTAAGTCAAAACGTTTGTAATGAAAGAAATTTTATGGCACGAATTTCCGCTGCGACTTTTTGTTAAATACGTATTAGGGTCTTATAAATTTTCTTCACATGAAACTTTTGGGATACGTTGAATCAAAATTAGTATGGGGTAAAGGAAAAGATCTACTGTCAAACGATAAATCACATAATATGGTTGCTGGTAGTACCTATTCATCGATAGATAATTTAAACTTACCGTGGAGCAGAACTTATCAACAATCATCTCCAACACATTTGTATCTTCTAGCCACTGCATTGAATCTACATAGCTTGTGTAAAGATGTTCATCAGCACCAATCAGTCGAATAATAAGAACCTGTATAGGAATTAAAATTAAGAATCAGAGGGCGTAGATACATTGGTAACTGGTAAGGCATAGTAACTTCATAAAATTCACCTCCATGATGGATGTAATTCCTATCAGGTCAACCAGCTATTTGATAATACCCTGATGCGTATGGCCACCAAATCATATACTTAAATATTCAAGTGAAATGAAAGCATTATAAGATAAGTTTCATTGTATAGAGTTCAAAATGATTGGCACATTACTTAAATATAGTTCATTAAGGAAACCGTCTTCCGCAACAGCAGACATACAACCTGTAGAATAAAAAAAGTAACAAATTAATATAGTAAAAAAAACTAAAATTGATAGCCGGATGAACTTACTTTACTGAAATATCCAGCCAGAAGAGCACTATGAGGGTGTTCTGGTTCAAGGAAAGAGAACAACATGTTCATCAACTGCAACAATATATGAAAAACTTATTTAGTTACTTCACCCTTCTAAATTGTGATTTTTAACTACATAACCTTAGAAAAAAGATCAAGTCTTTTGTACCTCCTCATACTCCACCAAGGCTTTAAGAATGATATCGAATTCACAAGTAAAGATCTCACAAGCAATAAAAGGGAACCTGGAAAGACATAATAATCATTAAAAATTGTTAAAACTTATAAGTCATTTTACATTATGGCACACAAAAACGTACTTGAAAGTTCTCCCCTTCTCGCCGGAAATGGGGAGATGACCGAAAAACAAACAATAGTCCTTAGAGCCATCAGTCACTTATAGAACACCGCCACTACTGCCAATCTAGCCCTGTGAGGAACGACAACATAACATCAGCAATTAGACCACAAACCAAAGTTTTAGGGTTTAAGTGAGGGGATGAAAATCAGTCGTCAGGTCACATATGATTGTAAAAGGTAAAGTGGATTACCGCCTTAAGAACGATAATTTGGCCTTGATTGCAAACCTGAAGAATGAAAATATAAAAAAGGGCGAAATGGGTTGTCATCAAAACTATATGATATTGTCATCAAATATTGCATAACTGTAGAATGAAAATATAAAAAAGGCGAAATGAGTTGACTTGGTAATTGATTGCCTTTTTCACATGGTCTCAAGGCAGCAAAGGATGCTGAGGATACTTCTCTTCAAGTTACTGTAAATAAGAACATGATGGAAAAAAAACCATATCATTTCATAAGAAGAAAAAAGGTAAATGAATCAAACATTAAAAACCCACCATGATGAGTGCAAAAGAGTCAGCAATGACTAAGTCACCATCCACCAATGCAGGCACATATCCAATAGGATTCAACTTTAGAAACTCTAAATCCAATCCAAAAAATGTATTATTAAGTTCACATAATATATTTTCTCTTAATTGAGCATGCAATCCAATACAAGTTTGGGGAAAATGAATTAATATCATCATCAATTAGGGCTTGGATATCTATTAATTGAGCATGCAAGTAATTAATATCATCATCAATTAGGGGTTACCAGGGGTTTTTTGTTCTCCTTTAAGCAGATTAACCGGCTTGTAGTCATAATCAAATCCTGTTGGTTACGATGAATGATAGAATTAGAATCTAATGATTAGTAGCAAGCATCAATGGAGAAAACGCAGAGAAATGGAAACCTTTCAAGTTTAAAGCGATGCGAACACGGAAAGAGCACGAGCTCCTGTGATAGGAATACAGCTGCAACTTCTTCTCACCGCTACTCGTCATCCTCTCACTACATTACACTACACTATCAATTCAATTTCAATTTGCAGGTGTATGTGTGAAAATAAAACACAGAAAAGGTTGTTGATAGTTTTCATCAAAGTCGTGAGACGGTGGAAGTGATCTAGGTTAAGTTTGGTGTGAAAAGGGAAAGACGATTAGAGAAGATAAAGGAATCTCTTATTTCCCTTAGAAAGCCATAGATGCAGCAGTAGATTAAAATTAGGGTTTGTGAATATGAAAGCAGATGAAAGAAAAGGGAAGAACAAAGCGGAACAAAAAGGAGAAGATGATTGAGAAGCGTGTAGAGGAAGATAGAGGAATTTCAACTGATTGATTGAGAATTGATTGAGTTTCCATATCAAAATTCTTAATTAGGCGGTTTCACAAATGAGGAGAAAGGAGGAAAATCATTTTGCCGCTCAAACCTCAATTATCTAGCCAAAGAGCATTGCCACATCAAGGTCAAAAAGTCAACATTATTTTGCTTTAGTATAAGAGACTAGTCTAAGATCCCGCGAGTTTCGCGGGTGGCTTAACACACAAATATATAACTTAAAATTGTTGAAATAATCTTTTGAAAGAAATAATAGTTCAAGTACTATAAATTGATTCCCTAAAAACTCCGTTATATAACAGATTTTGATGACACTATTATAACCAAACCAAAACCATGATCCACCAATAAAGCAAAAACAAATTCCTTATTCATGATCATCAAAGGCAAGACATCAAGTCTAATTAAAAGTAGAGATGAGCACGGTACCCGTTCGGTACCGAACCGGTACCGGTTTCGGAAAACAGAGAAAATTGGTACCCGTACCGGTACCGAATATACCGGTACGGTTCGGTACTAGTACCCGATACCAAATGCTCATCCCTAATTAAAAGGGTATACAAAGTCAAGTCAGCAATGCCATCAATGAAATTATACAGATCTCAAGTAATATTTCTCATGACTGGATTCAGTTCCTTAAGTTTCCTTTCCTAGAGTGCACATATACCTGCACATAAGATATGCATTATTTATACATCAATGCACTACGGTAAAAGATTGCACATTTTTTTTCAATCAAAAAAGAAAATCTAAATGATTTAGACACTGAGCATACTCACCGATAATTTACATTCTCGCCATCCATGATATAATCTTAAGATTAATTTTGATACTTAAACTGAATTTTTTATTATTGATACATTGACCTCTATATGGTAAATCACTTGAAACACCAAGTAAGCCATCTGGCGCAGTTCACATATATATGGATGAATAATGTATATACTTCAAAACGAACAGCTTCACACTCAGTTAATACAACTCTATCCTTTATGTTGTTACGCTCAGTTCATGTAAATGGTTTAGATATGACCATTCTCATCACTTTTAGTCCATTAAAACTGCACATAAGCATCTGCAAAATGAAAATTATAATTATAAAGTAAAAACTTGGTTGTGAACTTACCAAATTTAGGTAAGATCACATACCTTTTCCCCATTTGATTGTTTAAAACATGAAAATGATATTATGTGAAAATGGGTCATAAACACCAGGTCATAGGATCCACACAGTTTTAACGAAAAAACAAAAGTCAAATATGAAAATTTTGACCAAATTGTGTGTTCTAATTTTGTTATCAGCAAAACCACTTTATTTATCATAATTTAATAGGTAACTTGAAAGAGAGACATTACTATTTGGAGAAACATTATTATGTTTTCCATTGAGCATGAACAATAACTTTTGTTGGCTATACTTTAGTTAGGCTATAGACTTGACCCGTTTGAGTTAAAACAAAACCTAGGTCGACGCATTCAAAAGTAAATGGGACAAAACTTAACGATGCCACCTCTAGTTATAATGCTATAAGGATATGTGTTAGAAAAGCAAGATAAAGATTAAATGAATAAAAAGTATATCAACACTCAAAAATCGGTAATCATGTAATCTACTTGGAGCCATTATCATCAAGATCATGCAACTAAACCACAGTTGCTTGGCGCTTACCTTTTAGCCTTACCACATATGTCCTACCAAACTCCACATTTCTACGAGCGCTTATGCTACCTGAACTTTGCAACCAATGCACTACATATAAAACACTCATATCAATAATTACTTCGGAGTGCTTTAGAAACTGATTATCTGCTTATTATTTTTTTATACAAACAATCTGAACTTCAAAAAGCATACTCAAAATAACTTATTTCATTCGAATTTTCGAAGGATGATTTTTCATCAGATTAGATCGTTTCTACCAACTAAAATTCAGTTGGTGGACACTTCATGTACATTTTAAACCTAACCCATCCCATTTAGGCACTGAACCCATCCAATTTGGTCTACTACCAAATTAAGATCCATAAGAATGGGTCAAAACGGATGAGTCGAGGTGAGATAATCCAACATACTAAAGTAATGATAAATTAGCTAACCCAGAAGCGTTTGGCACCTTTAATTTTGTAAGACCCTAATTCGTATTTGACTAAAATCGCAGCGGAAATTCGTACCATAAAAATTTCTTACGTTACAAACACCTTGACGCACTTAAAATCACTTCCAAGGTTAATCCTTTTACAATAAATACGTTTATTATACTTATTTACAATAAGAAAACTTAACCTAGCTTCACTCAGTTACGTACTCAACACTCCCGTACAATCTATCTGGTGACTCGACCTTTGATCGCTCCTTCCTCATAAGATAATCTGGCTCGAACAACCTGCACTCACCAACACATACAAGTCATTAGTATGTTAGCAATAATAACGATACTCATCCTTAAATTATTTACATCCCATTCTTCCTTTACATTAAACATTTCTTCCCACATACCTCACCTCTGGTGAGTCTTCGATACTGTACATGCATTACACCTAAAACTCCAGGTACACGAATAACAAGTAAAACTTAATCATACTGAATAACTTACATACGTGCCTAACTTCATACATATTATTTCCATGCATACTTACGTACACATGCGCATACACACCTACTTGCATACGTACACACACATTCGCGCCAACCAACATGCTTATCTACCTATAACCACATCTCTATCATTATATACGTATCTACATCCACACATACCTACATCATTACGTACACCCATGACACTATACCTATATACATACATAATCCCCAATTGCAACATACCGAACTCATACACGCCTACTCTCAAACATACCCTCATATATCCACGTATACTTTCTTACGTACTTATAAACATACATACATACCTAGCAAGTATGGGCATACACTTAAATTCATAAAAACGTAAGTTAAACTAGTCGTACGTAACTTAAAACGCGTTTAAACGAGTTCCCAAGACAAAACGAGGCTCAGAAACAATTTTCGGAGAAACAGCACCCGTCGCGCGACGCGACGGGCCGTCGCGCTACGCGACCCCCCCCCCCAAAAGACAGAAAGATTTGCAGCTGTTGCTGCATGTTCCCTGCACGTCCGGATTTTACGGAAACGAGCATAACTTCCTCATTTTTGATCCGTTTTACCCGATTCTTTTTCCTACGTGATCGTAATTTAATTCTCCATCACATGGAGTAAAAATCCCATATTTGGACTACCGAAATTTATAACTTTCAAGCCCTCGACTTATTACCCTTTTCCATAATTTTGACCCGTTCATGCATTTACCCACATAACTTATTTGTTTGACCTTAACTTCATATAACTAGATAATTTCAAGGTCATTTATCATAAAAATCCATTCCCGGATATCTTACATCTCATTCCACCCGTTTTACGCCCAAAAGCTTATTTTTGACCCGTTAAGGGTAATTGCGCATTAAATGGTTTATGACTAACAAACCATACTCCCCACTTTCATACTCGACCATAACATTACGCTAATCAAATAATTTGTTTCTAAAACTACTTTTAAGATCATTTGCCCAAAACACCCATCAAGGGCGTTTTGGTCAACTTTAATTTCCATCATTTACGACGAAAGACTTCAACATATACTTAACTTCAAACATCATGTTTAATTTAATTAAAACACTATATTACTTAAACAAACTAAGAAGTGATTACGGGAATCACTTACCTTGTGCGTCCGAGTTCAAGCATAGCTTCCGTGTTTATCCTTGACCCGTTGCCCTTCCATGCTTATGTCCGCGTTGACATGACTCCTATCCGTACATGTCATTACATTCACATTCTTGTTAGCATACATGATAGTACGTATGAACGATCATCTCAAATTCATATCTCATGTATGACTTTCATTAGTCAATTCAAACAAGCATGAAGCATACTCAACATCGACCTAACATAACCTTCTCATTAACTATATCTAAATTGCATTCCTCATGTTAGTTTACTATCAATTTCATTATTACCACACTCTATACATGTTTACCCATTAATTGCATACAATTTCACATATTACTGTCATTTAGACATTTCATCAAACACTTGGTGTGCGTACTGCTTTCTAAGCATGATGTACAAGTATTTCATGTGTTTCTTCCTAATTATCACTTTCATTTACCATCTCAAGTAAACATCATACAAATTACATACCATAATCACTCTATATACAAATACACATCACATATACACATATTCCTAATCAAGTTCATACCATTTCATGGATTAAACATAAACCCACTTAACTAATTGTGGTAATTGATCCAAACACCTAAATTATAGCAATTTACCCAGAGTCTTCGCTTAGGGTTTGTTCCTAAACATGCATACATCACTAATTTGGCCATAACCTTCATGATTCATACCTAAATCACCACTAGTGATGATTATCAAGATTTCTCAACTTCATTAAACATCAAAATTTAACATACCTTATGATCCCCTCGTGAAGGTGATCATTTATTCGTGTTCGGTTGTGAATTTGAGCTTCGATTCACCCTTCAATTTGATGCTTTGGTTGAGTTTAGGGTTTGGCTCCTTTGGGGAGCTCTTGATCGATCCAGAACATTCACACACGAAGTGTGTGTAATGTGTGTGGATATATTCTTTTAAGTTCATAATTAAACTTTCATTTTATCCCTCTTTAGTCCCTCGGGCTTGCCTTTAAAACATAACGTGCACTACTTTTCTCTTTCAATAGTCTAAACCGGGCATTTAACTAGGTTAAATGGCCTAGTTATTTATTTCATAATATAACGCATAAGGGAATATTTCGAGTATATAACATTTGGATTTTGGGGCGTTACAAATTTATCTCTAAGTTATTCAAATCTGAATTAAAAAAAAACAATGATCTTTCATCTGCAATACTAAAAACCCAATTTAAGGAGCTAAAAAGTATCAATTGGTTGATAAAAAAAACCCTGATTGGTTATTTTTGCATTCAAGTGGTACCAACCGAACATATTTGGTCACTCGATTAATCACTTACTTGCGCAAGAACGGAAGATGCTAACTATAAGCTTGTTTCTAAGGTCTCAGGGGCAACCTGCAACATTATTTAACTAAAAGTGAAAGGCATTATATACGGTGTGTAAAATGCTTCAAATAAAAGAGATAGGACAATGGTGATTGGAGACCTTGATCCTTGTTTTTCAACATTTTTGTATTTTTTTTAATAAAGGTACGTTGGTAATAGTAAATATACCGATGTTGCCCCAGCCTTTTCCAAATTGAGCACATGATCATCATCATCATCATGAGCACGCACAAATGTCTTGACATTAGGGAAATACTTGTTGAGAGCCCAAAACGATTATATAACTTGCATCCGGTGAATCAAATGCTATAGCTGCATCACAAACTCTATGAGCACCAACTTTATGCAACACCAATAAGTTCATGGAAAGAAAATTGGTTTAGAATTTGAGTTTAATGTTACATTTTTACTTAAAGTTGCGTATAGCTTCACCTCCCGATTAACAGCATCACCAAAATGAACAGGTAGATCAAGTGCACGTCCCACTGATACTCGATCACTTAGATTATGAAATTATTTAGATCTCAGTACGTCTGTTATATACTTAACTCATGCAAGAATTAAATGACTTCATACCTATTCACGTCAAGAGCTTAAGGAAGGTGCTGGGCGATGATCAGAAAGAACAAAAAAGTCAACAAAAGTTAGAAAAGAACATTAAATTTATAACGAATGTAATTGACAACGGTGCTAAACATGTCCAACACGTCCGAACTCAAATGTAATGATATGATCTTGCAAATCATATGTCCGAAAAAAGTTCAATGGAATATGAGAATCAAGTAATAGAAGGATAAGAGGAACGCCTTCATGAAGAAGAGGCCTAATAGAAGGCCACGCTATGGAGCAAAATTTGATTAGAATTGTAAACAAAATTCAGTTTTCGCAAGTAGCAAAGCAGCAAGAAAAGCTCCAAGTACCATTGAAAGGCCAGCCTGATCCATTTTAGAAAAGTGGTATTAATGTTGTGGAGATTACAAATGAAATGACCAAAGATGTAAGTCTACTTACTTCACGAACATTGGTAGTAAAAACCACTCTTCCTTCTATGCGAGATGCTAACCAATTCCTCCAGCAGTTTGTGATTTAACAAAGGCTTGAGTTCTTCCTGTGTATTTGACTATTCACAAAAATATAATAGTTATAAGTAATATTCAAATAAAATTAAAACCCTAAGAATGCTCTCTGTTTGTAAAAATCAATAATAAAAAGAAGGAAGAAGTAAGAAAGTTGAAACCTTTAAGCCATTTCCCCATTTCAATTGAAATATTATACATATTATAAACTGGAAAACAATACAACCCAAATCAAATAGGGTCTCGGAGTTTAAATGTCACAAGAGTATGATTTAATCAAATAGGGTCTCGGAGTTTCAATGATTTAAATAGAAATATGAAAAACAAATTATGCTTTATCAGAATAGTATAAATGTATAATAATGTCTTCCATAGGCATCTGTTTTGAGAATAATATTACAGCTTACCTTAATCATCACAGGGAAGCCTATCTCGTCAGCTAACTTGATGCCTTCTTCAGTGCTATAGCAAGACAATGAAAATATATCACATAAGGTTTTGACATAAAAAAGTTAATACGATAAATGATAATGCGATGTAAATGAATTAAATTACCTGTAATAGCCCATCACTTCCTGGTACGGTTGGAACTAATGATTAAAGATGGACATAATAAACTACTTACATTTCCATCATCATCATCAGATATATCATCCTCCGACACAATTTCTTCGTCATCATGAGACCAATACTCTGAGAAATCAAACTACCAACTAAAGACGTTGATCACTTTTTCCCCACACCACTTTTATCATTTTAAACAAACAACATCATCATCCTCACTCACAGCTCTCTCACTAAACTCAGACACATACAAAAATTCAAACCTTTTATCAATAGTTCAAGTTGATCTTTATGCCCTATGCTGGATAAAGTTATCTATTCATATCAAAATACCCAGTTTCCCCTAACCCATTCAATTTATATAATCTTAAAAACAATGGTCGGTGCATCGACATAATTACAAAATTGCCCTTCTTACAAATTACAATACTATTGTTGTTTTCTATTTTTTATAGTTTTGGCAGTCTTCTTCTCGAGGTCTGAACTCTGACGCCTGAGTGCCTGACAGACTTGAGTACGCCGTAGGCCTCCGCTTCACCTATGTATGGAGCAGAAGAGAAGATGATCTTTGTAAGAGAATCATGAGTTTAACGACGTACCCGACGAAAACCTTGGCCGGAAACTAGATCCATTGTTAGACTACTCCAACGCGCCTTTACTGTCCGAAGATGCGGAGCCCGTGCAGAAAGGCGTGGGTCTGCCTTCGTCCAAACGATGGGGTAGGTCCAACAAATCCTTCAAGGTTAGAAGGAGACGAGATTTTTTACCGGAAAATAGGGGAGACATTCATAGACACCAAACAACATCATAGAGGCTTCGATCGGTTGCTAAACAGAGATTTCAAACACCGGAAAACTAAATTATAGGGTGAACTTCAGAGGGAATTTTTTGCAAAAGTAGGTGGATTGAGCAAGAAAAGAGTGCCTTTAGGTGGTCAAACTTATTGTTTTCAGATTTAGGTAAGTTGCTGTTTCATACAGCGACTTTCAAAAAACTTTTCTGCCAAAATCTGCAAAAGCTGCAAAAGGTGCAAAACATTAAGAAGGTTGCTGTTTGATACAGCGACCTTGTGAAAGTCGCTGATTGATATCACAACCTTGTTTAAGGTCGCTGAATGATAATACAAGCTTGAAGAAAGTTGTTGTTTCATGTTACAAAGTTGCTGAATGGTGTCACAACCTTGTTTAAGGTCGCTGAATGGTTTTACAAAGTTGCTGAAAGTTGTTGTTTCATGTTACAAAGTTGCTGAAAGTTGCTGAATGGTGTCACAACCTTGTTTAAGGTCGCTGAATGATAATACAAGCTTGAAGAAATTATATTTTTATTATTACAACAAAATATATTTTTATTATTACAACTAAATTATATGTTTACTAGGTTATAACCCCGTATATTACACGGGTCGAATAAATGAATTTTATATACTAAATAATAAAACAATATATCTTTAAAAACCTCTTTTATTGCACGGGTTGAAAAAATATAATTTTATATATTAAATAATAAAAAAATATATCTATAAGAACCATATTGTATGGGTTGAATAAATATAAAATTATATACCAAATAAAAAGTTATATCTTTAAAACCGCTTGTTTTACACAAGTTGAATAAATGTAACATTGTTTACCAAATAATAAAATAATACATCTTTAAGAAACCTCATTTATTGCACGGGTTGAATAAATGTAATTTTATATACCAAATAATAAAAAAGTTATATCTTTAAAAATATGTGTATTACACGGGTTGAATAAATGTAATTTCCTTTACTAAATAATAAAAAATATATATCCTTAAAAAGACCCCGTGTATTGTACGAATTGAATAAATCTAATTTTATATATCAAATAATAAAAAATTATATCTTATAATACCTCATCTATTACACGGGTCGAATAAATGTAATTTTATATAGTAAATAATAAAAAGGTATATCTATAAAAAAACCACGTGTATTACACGGGTTTAATAAATCTAATTTTATATACCAATAATAAAAAAAGTCATATATTTCAATATACTAATGGATAATACTCGATACGCGATGGAATAAATGAATATTTTTATCATCCTATTTATTGGCTCGATCTGATCTGAATTTTATATTTTTTCAACCCGTGCAATAAAAGAGGTTTTTAAAGATATATTGTTTTATTATTTAGTATATAAAATTCATTTATTCGACCCGTGTAATATACGGGGTTATAACCTAGTAAACATATAATTTAGTTGTAATAATAAAAATATAATTTTGTTGTAATAATAAAAATATAATTTCTTCAAGCTTGTATTATCATTCAGCGACCTTAAACAAGGTTGTGACACCATTCAGCAACTTTCAGCAACTTTGTAACATGAAACAGCAACTTTCAGCAACTTTGTAAAACCATTCAGCGACCTTAAACAAGGTTTCTTCAAGCTTGTATTATCATTCAGCGACCTTAAACAAGGTTGTGATATCAATCAGCGACTTTCACAAGGTCGCTGTATCAAACAGCAACCTTCTTAATGTTTTGCACCTTTTGCAGATTTTGGCAGAAAAGTTGTTTGAAAGTCGCTGTATGAAACAGCAACTTACCTAAATCTGAAAACAATAAGTTTGACCACCTAAAGACACTCTTTTCTTGCTCAATCCACCTACTTTTGCAAAAAATTCTCGTAGAATAAGAGATTAGATAATAATAGAGAGAAAAGATAAGTAAATGGATTTCTCTGCATTTGCAATTAAAAGTTACAATCTATATTAAATTATCCCAATAAATTCCAACTGTACCCCATAAAAAATAAACTAAATAATAATTTCATTTAGTTAAGGTGGAACTTAATCGTAAAAGAATGGTAACAAAGTTGTCATTTTTACTATATTGTTTTTCCTATAGATAAGTTAAATTGTATTTTTATTTTTATTATTTATCTTTCCTACATGTAAGTTCAGGTGTAGCATTAATTCATCTTTCATATTCTCAAATTATTCCATATATAAGTTAGTAAGTTTTTTATGCATTAGCACTTGTAACTTGTGCTTAGAGAGTTTTCCAAAAAAAAAACTTGCTTTTCCACTTTCAACCCAAAAGTTTTATCTTTTACGTTTTAACCCCTTTTAATTTTTTTTACTTTTAACTCAAAGTTTTCCATCTTTTATAATTTAACACAACACTTTGTTATTTACAACTTTGGTCCCCCTATACTTTTTATCTTTCGCAAGTTTTTCGTTTTACGTTTCGTTCTAAATTTTGCGAGTTAACATGTCGTAGCGTGCATGTGAGGTTCAACGTTTTTGCTCTATTTTTTCATATTTGACAGACCCATCGTAACGCATCCATTTTTCCTCTTTTGAAAAGTTCGCCGCAACGGGCGGGTCGTAGATCAACTAAGTTATTATTTTCTACGTTTTACGTTTCTGCTTAATTTCTTCGCATTAAGACACTGTAACGGGTGTGCGTGGTTCAACGATTTTAGTCTACTTTTCGTTCTGTGTAATTTTTACCATTTTATCTATTTTATTTTTACGATGTTGAGAGTCGATGTCGTTGTGGCATTGGTGCAACTTGGCACGGTTTTACGAACGTTTTTAACCTATTAAATTTTTTACTAATATTTTCTTTCGGTTTACCCCTATTCTTCCTTTACTTAAAAACTATTTTTATGTGCATATTTTATGTACGGGTGTGTATAAATATGATCTGTTCTATATTCCGACGTAAACTTTTTTTATAGACGAGTCAGGTCAAATATATTACGTTTTCGTTTAAAGAAACCATTTTTACGTGTATATTTTTACGTACGTTTTGGTATAAATTCAAGTTGTTCTACATTTTGATGTAAACTTTTTTGGGAAATGATTTAGGTCAAATATAATATGTTTTCGTGTTTATTTTATGTATGTTTCGTAAAGTTTGTTTCGAACCGAGTGGAGTCAAATTATGGTTTCTTTTTCTCCCTTTTTCCGAAAGCTCTAATTAATCCCTTTCGATTACATGTGCATATTTTCCTTCATACATGTTACGTTTTCTATGTATGAGTTGGGTCACATATAATACGTTATGATTGTTCGATATGAATTCCATTTACTTTACGTTTGATCCAATCACAATGTTTATACAGGTTACACTGAGTTCAACTGGATACGTCGAAATGTGTGTTTTCATATGGTTAATGCATCATATAACGTTTGGACTAATCCATTCAATATTTACGATGTACCCGCACCGCAACGCGGGCGGGTCTTAACCCTAGTTATTAATTAATTATAAACTAACAATCCATATATTTCTGATTAGATCACGTTTGAATAATAATAATAATAATAATAATAATTAATCAACTAAATAATTATATTAAATATATTTTAATAGCATAAATTTTTAAATGAAAAGTAAAAATAAGTGACGACGTGGAAAATATAAGCATGTTTATAGGGTTGGTGGCGAAATTGAGATTCTTTAAATATATGATGTGACAACTAATTCGGTAGTTAGAGACGTCTAAAAATGTTCTTAGCATTGAAGATAGTCTTACATGTTATCTGAAACACTATCACCCATCCCAGTCGGTTGACTACGAGCCAAATCGATGATGAGAAGAAAGAATATAGAAAAAATGTGCATAAATGTTCGAAAAACCCAAATCAAAGATACCTTTACCCGTCGATGGTAAAATTGATGAGAGAAAGAGGATTTTATTCTAAAATATAATTGAAATCTTATAGTTTTATCAAGTTGGTCAAGGATTCGGATGGGGATTTACAAGATCCAAGCAATAAGCAAGTTTGGACAGAGAACGAGCAATAGTGATGGTCAAAATCTAAAGATGAGCAACAAATGCAGTCCATTTGGAGAACAACAATAATCGTGGTTGGGATCTGAAAAGAAACAATGCCATACTGTCTAGACAAGAAGGATTTTTCAAGTAGAAGTTAAAACTCTTTCAACAGATGCAGACCTTTAGACCTCAATTATTATTTTTTAATTACTTTTACGACTTTACACCAAAATATGCGAGAAAATATGCTCATTTTATCTATGCCTAACCACATTAATGCCACCAACGTAATCTGTGTAACAAAGTAAAAAAAATGTGACATGTCATGCGTGGGCACTCCACGTTAATGTCATCATTGTATCGCATGTAACGAAGTCACAAAAGTGGCGTTGCCGCCGCAACGCGCGTCACGGTAAAAATCTAGTAATGCATTGTTTACAAAAAATCTACTGATTTTATCAAACTTGTTTAGTAATCATCACACCTCTCATCATTTGTATTGTGTTTGATGATCTTTGGTCTTTTTATTCTTTTCGGTTGAAATTCAAATACTCGTATTTATTTTTAAATCTTAATTTCTCCGTATAATACTTGATTTTTACTACTTCTGATCGTATTTTATTTTTTTCATCTACCCTGCATCTCACCATGAGGTTGAGCGTTCAAGTCCAACGATTGACAAATGTGTAGATTTAGAAGAATGATTAGAGAGTGTGCCAGCTAGCTGGTAAAAAAAAATATTAGTAGGTTGTCAGGTTGATCATATGATAAACCACACGCGGTTCAACTATACATTCAAAGTTTAATTCACCTCAAATGTTCATTTTACTGATGACAAGATCAAGCTGAAGTTCGACGTGCATCTCGACACATATTTATCAAAATCATTACACACATTTATAAAACTTTATGATACACCTTCACCCCGAGATTAACAGGGTAACGTAAAGCTTCAACGTTTGTATATGGTGTATGCGCAGTAGATATAGATACAAGATCGTCATCTATCAGTCAGCATCTTTTAGACAGATGCATATGTTTTCTCCAAGTATTCTTTCCCTGTAATGCCTGGTTTTAAAGTCTTGAAGTATTCATTGTAGTCTTTCTCAGGTGGCGGGTTTTCGGGATCTACTGTGTATTGCTCACTAAATGGAACCACACATTTCACCTGCAGCCAATTACATAAAAAAATATGATGTGTTTAACACATGAAACATGACATATGAACATGTAATACATTTTGACTTTTTGGTCAATGCAATGGTAGCACGTTTCGAATCCAAAAATGATATGGGTTTACGAAGAACTAGCGAAGAACGCAGCTGCCAAGTTGAATTGTTAAAAACATTAACATTGAGAGGAGTTTTTGATCTTGTGATAATGCAAAAATCAAGTGAATATTGGATTTCAAAAATGACATATTTGACCGCAAAAGTCAAGCAGGATGAGAATTAAAGATGATATATAACCTCCAAGGTCGTGTCACACGCGTACGGGCTTTCAAGAGCAGCAACACAAATTTTACGCTACTTCTTCTCTCGATATCTTTCCCTGCATAATCCATCACCACATATACTAAGAAAGCTTCCTTTAAAAAGTAGTATAATGTTAAATATAGAACCAAAAATAAGCAGAGAAATGTGAGAACCGCATAATATCGGTTATCGGTCTAATGTAAAATATGGGTGTCAAATATTGGTCTCATGTAAAATATCGGTGTCAAATATTGGTCGGAATATCGGTACTGATAATATCGTTGATATTGACCGTTATTTCCGATACTTGACCAATATTTCCGATATTTGATTGATATTCCTGATATCAATACCTTTATTCTTAGTTCTCCCATTCGTCTTTCTGCTTATTGCTGCTATTATTGTTTTAAGTCTTAATTGTTAATTGCTTATTGCTGATATTAAAATTACCGATATCCCACCGCAATAACCTATATCTCATATCCGATAGTTTACCGCATTAACTGCTTAGATAAGGTGATTATGTAACCGCCTACCCCACTCTCTTTCTTTCTCCCATTAACACAACAAAGCACTATGTAATTCGTACAAGTATATTATGTGGTTTCTTGCATTATTCTCCTTAACATCGGTTTTGTATTAACGCACGACTAATAGATGTATGTGTATAAAGTGGTAGTTTATAGAAAAATACGGTTATATTGTCTCCTTGATCAAATATAAGGTCCGCTCCTGCTGGTTCCTCCGTTAGAGCACAAGGCCTAACTATCGTATATGGAATCCCGCTTTCCCTTATCAAATCCTCCCCCTGTCGACAAATCAAACGACCATGCATATTAATAATCATCAGTTATTTGTTCAATCTAAACCGTCTCGGTTTTAAAAAGCGCAAATATGGCACGAGGCGATCTGGAAAACGCCTCAGGACCTTGAGCTAGCGCCTCATGCACATGTGTATACTTTGCATAAATAGAGCCTACCTTCAACTTGAATGTTAGAATAGATCCGAGTTCTTTGTTCAATCTGACAGCAGGTGGTTGTTTACTTAGATCTAGTCTAAGTTGAAATAAAACAAACAAAAGAAAATATTCAGTAGTGTTTTTTTTAGAAGGGGCCTTAATAATGTTCTTGTACCAGTCATGTGCATACAATTCCATGTATGCTTACATAAACCCATAATGTAAATTTCCATGTATGCATCTTCTTACAACATCACTGTTATACATATCAAAATCATCCAATAAATAACCCTAATTATTAAGATATACAGAACCCACAAATCAAAATCAGTAAAACTCATTATCCAATTCGAATTCAAACCCAATTCAAAAAAATAGAATCGAAACTGTAAAACATTAGATGGAGTAGGGAATGATTGAGATGGAGATTCAAGTACCACAAACCCACTGCTGTCGCGACTCCTCCACCATCAACATTAGACCACCACTGCCGCCGCTAGACACAACCACTGCCTGGTTTCGCTGCCTCTATCATGGTTGATGTTTCAATTAGGGTTTTGATAGGTATGAGAAACTACAATTTTGATTGAATACGGCTGTCAATTAGGGTTTTGATACGTATGGAAGAAATTGAAAGGAGTTTAATCGGAGAGAGAGAGCGTGTGAAGGTAATAAAGGGAAAAGAAATGGAAACCTATTCATAATTTTGTAGAAGATTTTGAAGTAATTGATGATTGCTTAGAGTTTCCATACGAAGAACACAGCTCTTTCACCAAATAGAGAGAATGAGAGAATGGCGCCTAAAAACATAATTCTCTGGCCAAAGAGCATTGCCACATCAAAGTCAAAAAGTCAACATTATTTTGCTTTAGTATAAGAGATAGATTTACCTTTTCGTTAAAAAGTTAAAAACAACGTAAACATGGAAATATTTTTTTTATCTTTCTATCTAGCACCTTGCTAGTGTTGTGATTCATTAATAAATTTACCTTGTAGTTAAGAACAACAATGTAAACTTGGAAATACCTTTTATCTTTTCTCCATTTCAACTTCTTATATTAAAGTAGTTATCTTTTAAAAACAGATTATCTTTTAAAAACCAAACCTAAAAACTTCTCATAGATATATTATGTGAATTTATATTAGTAAAACTAGAGGGATGCTCGCATGATGTGACTAGGAACACAGACATGATGTGATGAGGAACACAGACACTGATAATCATACAACATGTTATTTTTGTTACAAAAAACTATAGCAATATGTAAATATCATACTCAAACTAAAGATAATAAAATACTTGTTTTTTATTGTGTAATTAAAAACATATTAATGCATCAAAAAGTATGCCCGTTTAAAAATCATGGGAAGTTAGTTTTAAAGTCAACAATATGTTTTAAAAATTATAATTACGGAAAATTTTATAATTATGTTAAGTTACATTTTATCCCCTTTATATTTATTATAATATTATATATAGATATATGGGTGGGTTTGGTTACAAAACGTATTTTGTTTAAAAATTATAAAAACTGACGCAGGCCTTTATATTAGAATAACTTGTGGATTATTATGGTTAGAATTTGGTGTTTTAACAATATTCACTATGTTATTAGTGGGTTTTATTTTTTTTGGATGACAAGGCTCTTATTATCTAATGACAGCTTACGGTGTTTTATGTTGATAATCATGTGATGTTATTATATTCATAGATGTATGATGATGTGTTAGGAGTTTTTATGGACTCTTAGGATTCGAATAAGGTGTTTTAGTAATTTTCACTCTGTTATATGTAAGGATTGAGTGTATTTTATGCTGACATTATGGTGTTTTATGGCTTCTCACCCTACTATATATGATTTTTTTTTGTTATGGAATAGAATAGTCGGGTCACGAAAAAAGTTAATATCTTATCTTAGAAAACGGAGATGAACCAAATCACGACCCTATTGGCATTGAGTAGAAGGAACATTAATATGGGATTTGTGGTGTAATTTTGTGGCAATTACGAGGAAACAAGTGAGTATTTGTTCATTTTGTGTCACTTATATTCAGTTATATGGCAATTTATTAGCAATTGGAATGGAGTACTATCTATCTTTGCTTTTTCGGTATATGCTTTTGGTTCATAAGAATCTGAAGATGGGTCGAGTAAATAATAAAGCCCTACAAGGTATTATTACGCTGGCATGTGGTGCATTTGAAAAGCGGGAAACGAAATAATAATAATTTTTTTGGAACGGTCAACAAATCAATCCCGAGTACTTTCGGGACACCCACTGGACAAACGGAGTACTCCGAGAGTAACCCGAGTCGTCCATCATCACTTCCGGGTAGGGTTGTTCACGAGCCGAGCCGAACCGAACGGACCTTTGCTCGTGCTTGGCTAGTTTACAAACCGAACCGAGCGGAGCGGCTCATTTAAAACCGAGCCTCAAATCAAGCGAGCGTTTTTCGAGCAGTAAATATTCCGAGCGAGCGCCGAGCGAAATTCGAGCAATTTGGACAATCGTGTCGCCCGATTAAAATTTGCTGAGAGAGATAGTGACAATGTTTGGTCTCAAGGTTTTATGTCTTCAAAACATGCACATTTCATGGTATAATATTTTTCTTATGAATAACAATGTCGTGGCCGACGAGACGATGATCATATTGCACGAACAATTACGTTGAGAACAGGAGACGATCGACTCAGGGTAACGACATGAAACATTGAGGCGATGAGCAGCCTATCGTTTATCGGTTTAGGGTTTAACTTTTAGATTTGATACCATTTTTTTATTGGCGTGGTTGGGCTAGTACGTATAGGTATATTTGTAAATTTGTATATAGTGGGCCAAAATCTAATATAGTGGTATATATAAAACTCTAAATTTAATTTATATTTAAGTATATATGTATGTGTAATGTGTGTGTGTATATATAGGTGTGTGTGTGTATATATATGTATAATTTATATATGTGTATATACATGTTTATATATGTATGTGTATATGTACATATATACAAATTAAAAATAATAATTCGAGCCGAATCGAGCCGAGCGGACCTTTGCTCATGCTTGGCTCGTTTATAAACCGAACCGAGCGGAGCGGCTCGTTTACAACCGAGCGTCAAATCGAACGAGCATTTTTCGAGCAATTTCCGAACGAGCGTCGAGCGAGCGATTTGAACGGCCCTACTTCCGGGGAAAACCCGGTAACCCACCCGCTCGTAGGCACGACGGTGAAATTACCGGTAAAAACCGTTTGGCTCAAGGATCGAACTCAGGTTTTTCTGAGTCTCCTATCATTGCCCACCAGTGTCTCACTCCTTTTCTTTGCATCAAATAGAAATCAAACTTGAGTCTCCAAAGAAGAACTCAAGTCGTCCTACCACTTAAGCCGGAGATCATTGTACTACATATACATTTAGAAGATGGGGGATTAGTGCCAGGCAGCTGCCTGACACTCCCCTATTGAACCAAACTAATTTTAATTTAATTTTATTCTCAGTTTAAAATTACGCTTTCGCCCTTCGTTTAAAATTACGTTTTTGCCCCTAGCTCAAAATAAAATTATACATTTGCCCCTAGCTTAAAATTACGCTTTTGCTATCGTTTCAAAAACTCACTTTTAATTTTGTTCCCAGTTTAAAATGATGGTTTCGCCTCCGTTTAAAATTACGTTTTTTGCCCCCAGTTCAAAATAAAATGTTATTTTTTCCTCTAGCTCAAAATTATGATTCTGCCCTCAGCTCAAAATTACGTTTTTGCCCACAGTTAAAAATAAAATTATGTTTTCCCCTAGCTCAAAATTATGATTTTGCTCTCAGTTTAAAATTATGATTTCACCTCCAGTTCAAAATATAGTTACGATTTTGCCCTCTGTACAGACATACATGCTATGACAGAGAAATATTCGGCTTATTGCCCCCACAACATAGGCGGGGGCAAAAACTAGTTCGCAACAAAATAATAATGACAAACAAAAGCAGCAAATGACGTTTTCACGCGCTTTTTACACGCACACATGTTTGCCATTTCGTGCCGACTCATCGTAATCGTCGTCATCGTTTCGTAACAAACCAAACCCCCCCAATTCTCATCATCAAACTTCTTCAATCACTCTGATTCAACATCCATTAATGGCCAAATCATCTAAACTCACCAGAACTCTACTTACAGTCGCTCTAATTTTACTAATTTCCGGCGACTCTCCTGCACGCGCCGGCGATATAGTTCACCGTGATGATAAAGCCCCTACTAGACCTGGATGTGACAACAATTTCGTTCTGGTAATTCCTAATCTGATCGTTTTTACTCGATAAGTTGTTAAGAAGTTCAGAACCTCGTTTTAGGGTTTTGTGATATTATGATTGGGGCGTATTGTTAGATTATTAGAAATTGTTAGTTAATTGATACCAGAAGATGACATGATGGTGCTGAATTGATCTGCTAATAGTGTAATTTAGATACTCTGATTATACCGAGATATTTTGTAGATTATTTGAGCTGAAATTTTGTGGCTGAAATTAATGTTAGTGTGGTGTACATGTTTGTTTAAAATATAGACATATGGTTGTGTTTTGCAAAATGTTATTATTTATTTATTAGAAATTAGAAGTTAATTGATACTAGAAGATAACATGATTTACAGAACTGATCTGCTAACAGTGTAATATAATTAGTATGATTTTACAGACATAATTGGTAGGACTGGAATTCTGGAAATATTTGAAATTTTAGGTTATTTAAGCTGAAATTTTGCAGCTGAAATGAAATAATATGCGAAATAGTTGTTAGTTTGGTGTACATGTCTGTTTTAAATATACACATATAGTTATATTTTTGCAAAATGTTACATGATTATTTCTTGTAGGTACAGAATTTTGTGAAAATATGATAGTATAGGATTGATCTCTGCTAATTGTCTAATTCAATTAGTCTGATTATACTGACATAGTTGACAGGATTGGAATTTTGGAAATACTTGAAAATCATAGATTATTTAAGCTGAAATTTTATACCTGACTTGAAACAATATGTGAATTAATTGTCAGTTTGATGTACATATTTGTTTAAAATATAAACATAATGAGTTAATGACATATAGACATATAGTTATGTTTTGCAAAATGTTGACATGATTATTTCTTGTAGGTATAGAATTTGATTCATGCCCTGACTTGTTAGAATTCTTTATTAAGTTACTAGTATTAAGCCCCTGCGTTGCAGCAGTTGTCATAAAAGTGTATTAAGTAGTAGCAATACTATACCATTGTCAGCGACCACTAACACCGGAAAAGCTCGTAAAAACAAAATAAATAAAAACGGGAAAAAAATGACGTCGAGCGAAAAACAGACGTAAAATCTTTGAATCACGCACGCTCGTTGCTGAGAAAGTAAACCGAAACGTGAAACATAGAAAAAATAACTAAGTCCATTCAGGACCCGCGTGTTGGACGAACTTTTCAAACGTAGAAAAATAGATGTGACGCGACGGACCAATCAAACGGGAAAAAAATATACGCAAAAATGTTGAACCCCAGACGCACGTTGCGGTGCGTTAACTCACAATATTTAGAACGAAACGAAAAACTTGGGAAAGATGAAAAGTATGGTGGACCAAAAGTGAAACAAAAAAGAGTGGGGACTAAATTGTAAAAGATGAAAAAGTTTGGGTTAAAAGTAAAAAACAAAGGGTCTGAATTGCAAAATTGAAGTTATTTATTGATTTTAGATAAATATAAGGATAAAAAAATGATATCTATGTATTGGTTATTAATTAATATTAATATTAAAAGAAATTTATTAAACAAATATAAATAAAATTTATGAGGTTGAAGGAGAGAATGACATGTGCCATTATTTGGAGTCTTTTATTATAAGTTAGATTAAAGCTTTTGATAGAACTTGCATTGTTTTATTATGTAACAGGTAAAAGTTCAAACATGGATTAATGATCGAGAAGAAGCTGAATTTGTAGGTGTTGGTGCGCGGTTTGGTCTCACTTTGGAATCAAAGGAGAAGGATGCTCATAAAGACAGGATTGCTCTTGCAGACCCTCCTGATTGTTGTACAACACCTAAAAATAAGGTTTACTCTTTTTTTGTTTATATGTTTTACCATCTTTTGGAAACAGTTTAATGACTACTGCATTTATATGTAGCTTACGGGTGAAATTATCCTTGTGCATCGAGGGAACTGTAGTTTTACAACCAAGGCAAATGTCGCTGAGGCTGCTGGTGCTTCAGCAATCCTTATTATTAATAATCGCACAGGTACATTATTAACTTATGTTTTGTGAGAAAGTTTAAAATACAAAAGTCCCTTAACGTGTGAAGCGTATGTGACCGCCAAATAACGTGCGTTAACACGCGTAATTAGGTTTTACTCATGCGTGAATTGTGTGACCACATGCGTAATTAGGGGTTTCTCATGCTTGATTTTTGTATTTCGTTCATGCGTGATTAGGGTTTGAGTTTTATAACGTGTGTGATTTACAAATCAACATGCGTAATTAAGCCGCCTACCCTTCGCACGTTAAGGGGCTATTGTACGTTAACCTTCTCCTATGTTTTGTATTTGAAACGGGTCACATAGATCCAAGATATATACTAGCCTATAAGGAAAAGGGTAAAGTGGTCTGTTTTAACATAGAACACAAGTTTTAATTGTTTTGATTCAAACCTGTTTTGACCCGTTACCCGACACGAGCTCCCCGCTCTGTACTTTGCCACTTTAGGTTATTATGATGGTTATACAAATATAATAATCTTTATTTTTTACAGAACTATTCAAGATGGTGTGTGAAGCAGATGAACCCGACGTTAATATTGGCATCCCTGTAGTAATGCTTCCACAAGATGCTGGTGAAAGTTTGAAACAGAGTCTCCAGGAAAAAATAAATGGCACGGTTCACTGAACGCTTTATTGAAATTATTAATTAAGATTTAAGAAGAACGAACCTTAAATTAATTGGAAATTCCCATGTTTTTCCACAGTTTCTGTGCAGCTATACTCTCCAAAACGCCCATTGGTTGATGTCGCTGAGGTGTTTTTATGGCTTATGGCTGTTGGTACCATTCTGTGTGCATCTTACTGGTCTGCTTGGAGTGCCAGAGAAGCAGCTATTGAGCAGGACAAACTTTTAAAGGTAGCGATTTCGACCCATTTTACTTGTGAACAGTTTGATTTGGGTTATATTTTTTTCGGTGGGGCTAATGGCTAAATATATAAGATAGCTAAAAGTGTATTTTATTTCATACATCTATTTATCATTCCTTAAGTTCGTAAGAGTAAATTGTAAATTATTGATTAATATTGAAATTCACAGGATGCTTCTGATGAATATCTGAGTACGGAGGCTTCTTATTCCAGTGGTGTGGTTGAGATCACCACCACATCAGCGATTGTGTTTATTGTGGTTGCATCGTGTTTCTTAGTTTTGCTTTACAAAAAAATGTCATACGTGTTCATCGAGGTTTTGGTTGTCCTATTCGCCATAGGTGGGGCCGAGGTATGTAATCATCCACATAAGAAAAAAAGTATTTTCTTTGATTTGATTGCCTTTAATGAATTAAGTGAGCTCTTTTTCCCTTTTCTTTTTCTTTTTCTCTTTCTCTTTCTCAGGGTCTGCAAACGTGCTTGGTTGCTTTATTAGCATGGTATATATGTATCACATATTAGCGATAGATTAGAATACAATTTATATATTAGTCCTCAACTAATAATTTCAATAAATGTAGTTTCAGATCGTTTGAAAATGTTGCAAAATCATTTATCAAGGTCCCGTTTTTAGGAGGTGTGTCGTATCTGACACTTGGTGTTTCTCCATTTTGCGTGTTATGTGCTGTTTTATGGGCTGTTTACCGCCGGCACCACTTTGCTTGGATCGGCCAAGATATACTTGTAAGATCAATTTATAATCGGTTTTGAGTTGGACGAGATGAAATAACGGCACTCTATAATTTTAACCTTTTGTTTTCTATGGTAAATCAGGGTGTTGCATTGATAATCACAGTAATCCAGATAATTCAAGTGCCTAATCTTA
>JARYGA010020385.1:0-42282 GCA_030545235.1 Helianthus tuberosus
CATGGGCTATGGTTGAACACTTGAATATCATTGTTTATTTTGTATGTGATAGGATTAGGAATGAACAATGAGTAGGGAAGTTATGCCCGATTTCTTAAGAGGAAAGGGGTTGAACCACTTTTTTTTTGCTGGATTATTCTAATTTAAGACCAAGGTATGTTATAGATAAGTTTTTTTGTTCTTTTATTGAATGATTAAGAGAAATAAAAGTATGGATGGTTTGAACTTTGATGTTTTTTTGTTTGTTAATGTGATAGGAAGTTAGGAACTAGGGTTTGATTGGTTGAGAATTGAAATGGACCCGACCCGATTCGACCCGCTATGAAACTTTGTTTGTTTGTTTTTACTTGTTTTACATGACCCGACCCGATCCGACCCGCTATGAACCGATTTTTTTATATAACTAGGGGTCTAAAATCTTTAAAAAAATTCCGCACCCCCAGGAAAAAAATCCTGGGTCCGCCACTGGTTAACACATTCACCTTACGTCAACTCTAAAATCAGTAGATAAATCACACCAACAAAAGGATCTCTATAATCATGGTAGAGATCACATATGCTTGTCACTTACCAAATATTGGAAGGGTCATCATTGTTCAAGCATTGCAAGTATGAGTGCGTTGTGAAATTTTCTCATGCTTTGATCCTCTATTGCTAATTGGTCTTAAGACATGAATTTGAATATGCATAATCATTCAAAATGTACAGTATGTTTTTATGTTTGTAACAAGCGATTCAAAGTACTAAAGGTTGTATAAATAGACTTCAACAGAGAGACAACAAAATCTGTCAATACCACTACGTAGTGGCGAAGCTTGAGATTTTCGACCGTGGGGGAGTCACCGGATCTAAAAATTTCTACAAAACCGGGGGGTTGAAGACGTATATACCTAAAAATTTCTATACGGAAACTACATATTCTCCAATAATGAGCGAAAAGTTCGGGGGGTCGGTCGCCCCCTCCCGACCCTTAAAAGCTTCGCCCATGCCACTAGGTCGATATCACTACCGTCCGTTGTGGAATTTATACATAAACTTGTATCACTAACCAACATTAGTAACTAATATTTGTAATAATCTAAAAAATATAAGAGAAAACTTTACATATATAGCAACTCATATAAGTTTTTTTTTCTTTTTCTTTCAAAGGTGAACATAACTAGTAAACAAAACATTTTCACTAATATCTATGTGGGACTCAGTTACTTGAATAAATTAAAAAACTTTATGTCGATTAACTAATACTTCTAAGATTAAAACGTCTCACTAGCACAGTCATAAAAGTGAAACTGAAGCTAGTCCCTAATAAATATGTAATAACTAAGCAAAATCGTATTAAATACATATAAATACTTAAAGTTTTTTACGTTAATAAAATGCCAAAAACAATAAAGACGAAGAAAAGTGTTTACGTTAATAAAATGCCAAAAACAATCGTATTAAATACATATAAATACATACAAATCTGGACATGAAAAAACGAAGAAAAGTGTTTACGTTAATAAAATGCCAAAAACAATAAAGACCAGTAAAATGGTTAAACCTTAAGGACTATTTTGTCTTTTTAACCAAATAAGGGCATTTTGATTTCCACTTAACAAGTCAGTACTCACCCCCCTCCCATTAACAGCTTTACCACTAACCCTAGTTAACATTCACTAACCATGGTTAAGTTAACCCCCTATTAAACTCTGCTGCAGTTCTGCTAAACAAGTAACACCCCACTCACACTCACACAACACACTTTAGCTCCAGTTAGCACTCTTTTGCTACAGTGCGCCACCATGAGCGAATTACGCTTCATCTTCCTCATCTCCACCATTCTCACCGTCATGACCGTCGTAACTGCTCACAATATCACCGCTATCCTATCGGAGTTTCCTGAATACAGCGAGTTCAACCACTACCTCTCGGAGACAAAACTTGCTGACGAGATCAACAGCCGCGAAACAATAACCGTTCTTGTTCTAAACAACGGCGTCGTTTCGGCACTCGCCGGAAAACATCCGCTCTCCGTAATCAAAGGCGTGTTGAGCCTCCATATTTTGCTTGATTACTACGATAACAAGAAGCTTCACGCTATCTCCGACGGCACAACGCTATCAACGACTTTGTTTCAAACTACCGGAAACGCACCAGGTGACGTCGGATTTGTTAATATTACAGATCTGAAAGGCGGTAAGGTCGGCTTCGGCTCGGCTGTTGCCGGCTCGAAGCTTGATTCAACGTACACGAAATCTGTTAAACAAATTCCGTATAATATCTCCGTTTTGGAGATTAACGAGCCGATTATCGCGCCGGGGATTTTAACCGCGCCGGCTCCTTCGGCTGATGTTAATATCACCGGTTTGTTAGAGAAAGCAGGTTGTAAGACGTTTGTGAAGCTTATTACTGAGACAGGTGTGTTGAAGGTTTACCAGTTAGCAGCGGCGAAAGGATTGACGGTGTTTGCACCGAACGATGAGGCGTTTAAGGCCGCCGGTGTACCGGATCTGAGTCAGCTGTCGAATGCAGAGCTGGTGGCGCTGTTGCAGTACCACGCGCTTGCGAGTTACACTCCAAAAGGTTCGTTGAAAACAACAAAGGATCCGTTGAGTACACTTGCGACGAACGGTGCCGGAAAGTACGACCTCAAGGTTGAGACCGCCGGAGATTCTGTTACGCTAGATTCCGGCGTCGGAACTTCACGGGTAGCTAGTACTGTTCTTGATTCGACGCCGTTGTGCATTTTCACCGTCGATAATGTACTTCTTCCGACCGAATTGTTCGGTAAATCTCCTTCTCCGGCACCGTCGCTTTCGCCGGATGCTTCACCGGCGTCTGCTCCGGCACCGGATGTTTTGTCACCGGAACCTGCGGCGGCGCCTTCGCCGTTTCTTTCTCCTCCGGCTCCTCCGACTGAAGCTCCGGCCGGTGGTCCTGCTCCGTCTGATGGACCTGCTGCTGACTCTGAGAATAGTAACGCCAACACCAACGGCGTTGACGGCGTTAGTGCTCAGACATTGACGACGTTAGGTTTAGTTGCCACGTCAGTGTCGGTTATGATTTCGTTCGTTTTGTGTTAAAACGGTTTTTAAGTTTATGGGTTTTCTGTTTTGGTTTAATTTTGGATTTATGTCTAGATTATTGGTTAGGGTTTTTCTTTTTTAAATTTAAGCTATGTAAGATTCGCATTTTAGCGGGAGGTGGTGTAATAGTGTTGTTATTTGAGCATGTGACTTTGAGTGATTTGAGAGCAACACTGATTACCGAGATAAAAAGCTTTGGGTTGATTCAAGCTTTTGTTTTCTTTTATTTGGTTTTAAACGTTATTATTATATTTGGAGAATTTGATGCATTAATATTTCACCAATTTGCTTTCTACTGGAACTAAGCCGTTTTAGGCTATGATGTCAATAGCACTCAAAAGTTTCTGAACCTCTTGCCTTGTTTTACAATTTTACTACACACCTCACCTTTTGGTGTTGACTAGCTTCTCATGATCTAGTTAGTTACAACACATGCTAACCATCACTAGTGGTTTAGTGGTGATCACGAGTATTTAAGTTTCATCTATGGTGGGCTCAGGTGATTTTTTCCCCTTCATATATCAAATTCGAGTCTGGGTGACAGAGGTTTTTTATTGAGAGGTTTAATATGGGGATCCATTGTGTGAGGGGACTCTCTAGCGCGGACCCGGTTAAGATAACGTATGCTAGACCTCCCGTTTTCGCGAATAATTCACAACTTTCAAAAAAAAAAAAAAATTACAACACATGATCACTAATGAGGATACGTCCTTGGTCGGACCGAATGACCAACAAACATAGGACCGAACCTCATTACTTAAAGGGTTAGACCGCACCCAATGCCGTAGACGGAACGACTAAACACACGGATACGCCATAACTAACTAGGACCCACAGCTTTAACTGCCATGACAGTGACTGGTCCGACCCTAACTAACTCGCCACGTCAGCATACCCAAAAACTATAAATACCCCGCCAAGGCTTCCAGCAAGGGGTAATCGCTACTTTCTCTCTCTAAACTCTCCTATCTCTCTTCTTGATCTATTCTCTTCTCACAAATACTTATTCTCACGTCCGAGCTTGGTCACAGAGAGGCCCCCCTCCCTGTGACGAGGCTAACGGTGTGCTTTTTCCTTGTGATCTTGCAGGTTTTTGCTAGGTCATCTGAAGCTCTGCTCAGACCAGGTCGGACCAACTGGTTTTGAGTTTTCAGTGGCGCCATCCCCTCGAATTTGCACAATTCGCTTTGCTAGTTCTGATCACTTGCAATCATGGAATCCACAACAACTGCTTCCACAAGCACTTTCCCGTCTTATAACGACATTTGGGAAGGAAATGTTGCACCGATAACAACTGTTCCTTCAACAGTTGCCTCTGCAGCGGTCCTAGTAGGACCGGTGACAGTACCTCCACCTACAAGCTCTGTAACCGCGAGCTCTATCACCACACTCTCAGTTACTGCTCCAGTCGCCACACCGTTGCCTAGCTTTGACAACGCTTTCCTCATACGTAATGCTGATTTACTACGTCACTTACAGCAGCAGCAGCAACGAGAAGAAATGTTGCAGAGCCTTCGCATGAACTTGTTCAACAGCGCTTATCCAGGGGCTAATCCTGTCTCCATCGGAGCTTTCACCTCTGGATCTATGGTAAGTCCTATAATCTCCACTTCCATAACATGTGTTGCACAATTTCCCTTGTTTACGAGTGCTCCGATAAATAACGGTCTTAACGACCTGTTTCGCCAGGGATCTATGGTCTAAACCCTCAGGATCAGGAGCTAATCATGCCGTATCATCCCACGTCTATGACTTATCAGTCGAAGTTCACGTTAAGGATCGTTAACGCGCCACTCCAGGCAAAGTTAAAGATGCCCCCAACGCTAAAATTTTACGATGGTACGTCCGATCCGGATGATCACATGTTCGCTTTCGCCGGAGCGGCTAAGGTCGAACAATGGCCCATGCCGGCATGGTGTCACATGTTCGCTCAAACTCTTACCGGGTCGGCAAGGGTATGGTTCGATGGGTTGCCAGAAGGATCGATTGATCACTTTGAAGATTTCCGGCGTATATTTTTGCAAAATTTCTGCCAGCAGCGACGCTGCAAGAAAGACATTACCGAGGTTCACCACATAAAACGTCGCGACGGAGAATCCGTAGAAGATTTCATCGATCGTTTCAATCGAGAGAGCATGCAGATAAGCGGGGCAGTTGATCAGCTCTGAGTTTCCGAATTTTGTCACGGAGTTCGGAACAATCAGCTCGTAGAAAAACTCCACGAAGATCTCCCAAAAACCATGGAGATACTTATGGAGCGAGCTCGAGCCTTTGTCCGAGGAAAGAGCGCCTGCGGTCAACCAAACGAAACAGCAGCAAGGAATGCCAAGGCTCGAACCGCATCGTGGAGACGGAACGCGTCACCACCAAAAGATAGAAGCAACAATTGGAACAGAAGTCGTGGCCCGTACCAGAAGTCTGATCGAAGCAGCTTTCGAACTGGAAACGTACGCTTCAACACTTTCTCCGAGCTAACAAAATCGCCGAGTGAGATCCTTAGTACGGAAACCACCCGGTTTCCTACACCATCGAAGCAGCGGCCTACCTCGGATAAGCATTCTAAGAAGTATTGTGAGTATCACCGAGACAAGGGGCATACAACTGGCGAATGTTGGGCTTTAAAACAAGATATGAGAAGGCTGTACGATTCAGAAAACTCTCTTATCTCGTGAAAGAAGTAAAAGATGGGAAAAAGTCTGCAGCAGCGATTGATAATCCAAACACCGAGGCTGGAATCAATTTAATTCAGTCTACCGAACCAAGAGGGGTAAAGCGGTCGAACCAACACATGGCAGCTTGGATGCACCAACCAACATATTTTCCTCCGATCAATCCGGAAGATGCTCGAGACGAACCAATCACGATATCGGCCGTAGTCGCAGGACACTTGGTCCGGCGAATCTACGTAGACGGAGGAAGCGCCTTTGAGATAATGTACTTACAATGTTTTCAGCAGCTGAACCCCCAAACAAAGAAGAGATTGATCGAGGTGTCTACTCCTCTAATAAGTTTTTCGGGAGAGGTGGTTCGTCCGATAGGGCAGATTACCCTTCCGACCACATTCAAAGATAATGACAAAAGCAGAACCGTTCAACTAACCTTTCTGGTTGTTGGTACTCATTCGTCGCATAACATAATACTCGGGCGGCCCGGGTTACGAGCTCTCGGAGCAATTAGTTCGACGATACACGGTGCCATAAAATTCCCAACCGAAGCAGGGGTCACCACTATCCTTTCAGAATCAAATTCATGCGTAGCAGAGGTAAGACACGCAGCAGAAACAAGCTCCAAAAAATCTGAAGTGCCTACGGAACTTTGGGCGATAAACCCAGATTTCCCGGAACAGCAAGTGGCTATCGGTGCTCAGCTTCCAAAGCGAACGAAGAAGCTCCTATGGGAATTATTGAGCAACTCCATTGATGTTTTCGCATGGAAGTATTCCGATATGCAAGGGGTTCCCAGGTCCATGGCACAACACCATCTAAACGTAAAGGAATCAATCAAGCCAATAGCGCAAAGGAAAAGGCATATGGCACCGGATCGAGCCAAGGCAATTGCCAAAGACGTAAAGAGTCTCCTGGATGCCGGAATTATTCGAGAAGTCCGATACCAAACATGGGTGTCGAACCCAGTTATGGTACGAAAGAAGGATAACTTGTTGATAACGTGTATCGATTTCACCGATCTAAATGATGCGTGCCCAAAAGATTGTTTTCCGTTACCAGAGATTGATGAAAAGATTGATTCCGTCGCCACATTCAGGCTGAAATGTTTCCTAGACGCTTATAAGGGATACCACCAGATACAAATGGCAGTCGAAGACGAGGACAAGACAGCCTTTGTTACCAATGAATGAGTTTACTGCTTTACCAAGATGCCTTTCGGTTTAAAAAACGCCGGTGCTACGTATCAGCGTTTAATGAGCAAAGCTTTCAAAGACCAGATCGAGCGGAATGTAGAGGTATATGTCGATGATATCGTAATCAAGAGTCACGACGAAGCCGCCATGCTGAAAGACATACTTGAAACATTCACCCGACTCCGAAGCATCAACATGAAACTAAACCCTAAAAAATGTACGTTCGGGGTAGAAGAAGGAAAGTTCTTGGGAGTCATGGTCGGGTCAAAAGGTTTGCGAGCCAACCCTGACAAGATCGATGCTGTTCTCACTGAAGACTCAAAACCAGTTGGTCCGACCTGGTCTGAGCAGAGCTTCAGATGACCTAGCAAAAACCTGCAAGATCACAAGGAAAAAGCACACCGTTAGCCTCGCCACAGGGATGGGGGCCTCTCTGTGACCAAGCTCGGGCACGAGAATAAGTATTTGTGAGGAGAGAATAGGTCAGGAAGAGAGAGAGGAGAGTTTAGAGAGAGAAAGTAGCGATTACCCCTTGCTGGAAGCCTTGGAGGGGTATTTATAGTTTTTGGGTATGCTGACATGGCGAGTTAGTTAGGGTCGGACCAGTCACTGTCATGGCAGTTAAAGCTGTGGGTTCAAGTTAGTTATGGCGTATCCGTGTGTTTAATCGTTCCGTCTACGGCATTGGGTGCAGTCCGACCCTTTAAGTAATGAGGTTCGGTCCTATGTTTGTTGGTCATTCGGTCCGACCAAGGATGTATCCTCATTAAGTCCCCCTAGTTCGTAGTGTTTGTTTAGCAAAAGCTTCGAACTAAGTGGCGAAGTTTCTTGTGATTCGGGACCTTTATTTGCCCCTGGACTCGCTGATTTTCGAATTTTGAATTTTGGCGGTGACCTTTATATTTTTTGGTAACCGTCAGTTATCCTAATTTTGCCTTTATCGATGTGACCTTTGATATGCGTCACCCATCCTGACGTGTCAACGGTAGATTGGCTGCTTTAAGGCGGTGGGATTTCTCTATAAAAAAGGAAAAAGTTTTTCACTTTTTACCTTTTTACTTCTTCTCTATCTTCTTCTTTTTCTCTGAGGCGAAACACAGTTCTTCTTTCAGGTTAGTGTCTTCTTCATACAATGGCGAATAAAAGCAACTTGTCCGATTGTTTTAATATTTTGAATAAAAATGGCTTAAAATGGTACGTGGATCAATATGCCATTCCTGCCTCCTTACACCCTGTTCTCCCCAAAAAGGATACGCCCATTTATCCTTTTGTTCCGGGGAAGATAGGGGTTTATACTCGCTTATTCGACTATTGCAACTATCGTCTTCCTCTGACGAAGTTCTTGATCGAAGTTCTTTTATTTCATGAGGTTCATCTTTCTCAAATGAACCCCTTTGGCCTTGCCAAGGTGTGCCATTTTGAGTTAGCCTGTCGTGGTTTGGGCTCCGACCCGGATTTGGATGTGTTCCGGGCTTTTTACAAGTTGAATCGGTCCGGTAGTTGGTATACCTTCGAGGTAAGGAAGAAGAATGCTTGTTGTTATACATGGATTACTACCAGTTTAAAAGATTGGAAGGACCGTTTCTTCCTGGTTGATGATCGGTGCGTTCCGGCCGATATGACATGGAGATTGAAAAAGTCACGCCTCCCACCCCCTCTTCCTGAAGATTTTGAATTCAACAGGAATTTATATGCGGCTTTAATCAAGGAAGCCGGGCGTATACAAAAGTATCCAGAACACATCCTTGTTATGGGGCGGATAAGCACGATTTGGGCCGAACCGGAGTGGTATCCTACCCTTAAATGGAATGGAGAGGGTTAGTTTTACTTTTTACCTGATTCAGTGTTTCTTGTATTGTTTGTTGATTATTTTTCTATGTGTCGTATGCCTTTTATCATGCCGGACTATGGATATTATTTGTTGTTTGTTTTTGTGCAGCTATAGGTTTGAAAGAAGCTCTAAGGTTGAAATCCTTCGACTCCACCGAACTCGATGTTAGAGCCACCAAGACACCGAAAGGTGATCCACCATATTTGAACATAGTGCAGGAAAATCTTTATCAAATTAGAGAGCCAACAGCCCCGATCAATCAAGGAGGTTCAGCGGGACAGGGTGGTTCGGGTTCGGTTCCTTCTATGCGGACGTCGAATGTAGCTCCTTCTCAAGTAACTGCGGTGGTTGGTGATAAAGGAAAGAGGTCCGAGTCGGGTAGTGCAAAGGGGTCTGGCTCCAAATTTGTAATATACGGTTCGGAGCATCTTTCTGTTGAGGATGAAAGGGCGCATGCTGAAGAGGAAGAAGAAGGTGATGATGATGGTGCCGAGGCACGTCCCCAAGTTAGTTTGAAAAGAAGACAAAATACTTCTTCTAAACCCGATCCGAATCCCAAACAGGTGAAGAAGAAGAAACTGGACTTTAAAACAGTTACTTTGGAGGACGAGGAGGACGATCTGGCCACCGGGTTTTCCGCTGCTGGAGGCTTGTTGGAGAACTTGGATGCCCACCTTCATGGTGGTCGCACCCCAAGGGATCGTCCGGTCAATATTCCGACAAGCTCGTTATCTTTCGGAGGGCCAACTACCAAAGTCATTGAAGATATCCACATGCCCGATCCTCTATCTTTCAAGAAAATCGAACCTTCTCCTTCGGGTAAGCCCACGACGGGGGTTGCTTCTAATGTCTCAAGGCCGAGCCCCTAACCAATTGATGGTGGGGATAGCGCCTCTTCGTCTCCTTTGTGGTATGAAACTGAAGTTGTCTTTATATGTCGGGAGCTAGGTTCTGGTGGTGTTGTGGACGTGGACTCTGCTCATGCTTTGGAGAAGTACGTCCCTGAGTGGTCGTTGGCGAATAAAGACAGGATAGTGGACGCCTTATCGGCAAAGATGGCTTTGTTTCATCTCGGAACTCCTGCCGAACATGCGCATTACCGGAAGATGAGCGGTTCGGAGCTTGGGAATGCTCTGATGTTAAATCAAGCCCAATCGAACTCCGTGGTGGTGGAGACTTATAAACGTTGGGTTGAGTCGGAGTTGAATTGTCGTAGGTTTGATCGTGAGATCGCCAATTTGAAAAACGAAGATAATGTTCGATCGAAAACCAAACAGGAGCTTTCGTCTCTCCGGTCTCAGGTGGATCGTCTGAAAGAGCAGGTCACAGAGGCGAAAGAGGTTAACAAATCTTCACAGGCTTCGGCTGCAGCCTCCTATGAAGCCCGGGACAAGGCTTTTCAAGACCTGGAAACTTTCAAGTTGAAGTTTGGTGATTTGGAGAAAAAACTATCTGATGTAGAAAAAAGAAGCAAGGCTGAGTTGAAGGAGATGCAGACGTCCTACGACCAACTTCTGGCCGATCATCATCGCTTGATTAGCGGTACGTTCGTATTTTATTCTTTACCGTCTTCCGTTTTCACCCTTTTTTTAATCCTTTGCTCCTTTTGTCAGATAAGTCTGAGCTTGAGAGGGCTCGTGACAGGGCTATCCAGTCTCATCGGGAAACGATTGACGAATCAAAAGGGATGTTAACTCGTTGTGATAGTGAGATGGTCGAACTGTACGCTCGGGTGTCGGAGCACATGCTTACCAAGCAGTGGTTTTTGACGGATGAGATTGCTTGGGTGGTCAAGTTGGTTCATCAGAGCCCTGAGCTGGAGAAAGTGGTCGCTGATTTAGTGAAGAACATTAATGTGGTTGGAGTGAATGAAGGGATTAAGCAGGGCTTCCAAGCGGCCAAGGGTTCAGCTCGCTCGTTTGAAGAAGTCGCTAGGTACGACGAAGGGGCCAAGGATGCACTGAATGCTGCGATACAAGCTTTTGATAATTTCCACATTTCCGTTCTTGGCAAGGTTGCTGACTTGGTGGATAAACCCTTGTCCGTTATCAAACAGAGGAGTGAACTTCCCATCGTGAAAGAAGATTATGAATCTTGATGTTTGGCTTCTGTAATCGTACAGTATTTTATTTTCGTTGTGGCATGTAACCGTACAACTTAACTTTCCTCTTATAGTTTTGATGAACATGTTTCCTTAGTTTTATATGAAGTAACATTTTTGGTGAAAATATTCATGCCTGGCTTCTCAGCTTTTAGTTTGCGTCCAAACTTTTTGCTGTTCGGCCAGATTATTGTTCGGCCATCTAGGTGACCGGATCATAGCAAGAAGTTTCTTGTAAGTTGACTTCTTTTGCTTAGTAGATTTTTTATAATCGGACCGTATCAGATACGGACCTTCTGCTTAATAGATTTTGTTATTTTTGAAACTATTTAAGCCTTCTCGATCGGCGCGAGGCATGGGTCGAGGCCCGCTTTGTGCACATTTTATATTGTCCGAACTTATACATATGCTACGCTTTATACTTGTAAAAATGCAGATCGCTTTATTTAACGGTTTACTTAATCATACTTCCGGGGCAGACCCTCCCGGTTTACAAGGAAAATGGAAATACATTCGGGGCATTACCCTCCCGATTCGTACATGGAAATAGGAAATACTTAGAAAATAAAAGATAGCGATCTTTTTTGCCCGTAACGGACTGTTTTCAACATGAAGCACTTCTTTAAATGAATCCCGTTCCATGTCCTGGGTACGGGAGTTCCGTCGATCTTTTCCAGCACGTAAGAGCCCTTATCGCTTGCTTCTTTTATGCGTTACGACCCTTCCCACTTTGGGATCAGCTTCCCAGGAGCTTCGACGCGACTTGCGTCGTTGCTTCGGAGCACAAAGTCTCCTACCTTAAACTTGTAAAGCTTGGCACGGGCATTGTAGTATTTTTCGATCTTCTTCTTGTACCGTGTTTCTTTAATTGCCGCAACGTTCCGACGCTCTTCCAGTAGATCGAGATTGGATCGGAGCTCCTGTTCGTTTTCTTCCCAATTTTTATACCTTTGATTTGGAAGTCCAATTTATGCGGGTATCACGACCTCAGTGCTGTATGTAAGACTGAACGGTGTTTCTCCGTTACTAGTCTTATGCAACGTTCAGTGAGCCCACAACACGTTTGGCAATTCATCTGCCCATCCTTTGCCTTCGTAACCAAGTCTTCTCTTTATTCCATCAACGATCCGTTCGTTTATCTGCTCGACCTGTCCGTTCCCCTGGGGGTGGGCAACCGAGGAGAAGACTTGGTTAATCTTCAAGTTTTCGCACCAGCGCTTGAATGGATTTTCCGCGAATTGTTTTGCATTATCGCTCACTATGTAGAGCGGAAGACCAAAGAGACACACGATCTGCTCCCAAAAGAATATCGTTACATTGTAGCCAGCGATGATTGTGAATGGTCGGGCTTCCACCCACTTGGTAAAATAATCCACAGCTACTAGCAGATATTGGGCGCTTCCGCTCGATCGCGGGAAAGGTCCGACTATATCAATGCCCCATTTCTGGAAGGGCCATGCGGCGGTCACTGGAATCATCTCGTTCTTTGCTCGGAGGCTTATCGGCGCGTGCTTTTGGCATTCATCACATTGCTGGAGTTCTTTAACTGCACTCTCATGCATCCCGGGCAAATAATATCCTGCATTTTTAACCTTCGTCATGATCATTTTCGGCCCGGCATGGATCCCGCAAATTCCATAACCTATTTCTCTGATAATATAGCTGGCCTGTTCCAGATCGAGGCATTTCATCAAAGGCCCAAGGAAAGTCTTTCGGTACAAACCACCTTCCTGCATCTGATATTGAAGTGAATTAATCTGGATTTTTCTAGCCTCTGCTTTATCAACTGGCAAAACATCATGCACTAAGTAGTTGATTATAGGTGTCATCCATGTTTGTGACGGAACTTCTACTAGCATAACGTGAGGAGTGGCAATTGAAGGCGTGGTTAGCACTTCCACCCTTACCTCCTTGGCCAGATGACTGAACGATACAGATGCCAACTTGCTCAATGCGTCGGCCTTTTTGTTTTTGCTGCGGGGAATGTGTTCGAATTTACATGACTCGAACGATGCCATAGCTTGCTTTACCTGTTCCAAATATTCAATCATGTTGGCTTCCCTTGCTTCATATTCTCCGTTCACTTGATTCGCTACAAGCAATGAATCCACATGGGCCATGACATTTTTCGCTCCGACTTTGGCCGCTAAACGTAAACAAGCTAACAATGCCTCATATTCAGCTTCGTTATTAGAACTCTTGAATTCTAATCGGAGCACATACGTCATATCCGTGCCATCCGGATCGGTGAGAATCAAACTTGCTCCAGCTCCTTCGGCACTCGAAGCCCCGTCTATATACAAAGACCAGGGCTTGTCTGGAGTTTTCTCCGTTTTTTTCATTTCTTTGTCCTCTGGCATCTCAACTAGAAAATCAGCTATTACCTACCCTTTTAACGGACCTTTGGTTCTGAAGGTGATGATGAATGCGCCCAGCTCGATCGCCCATTTTGCCATATGACCTGAAACTTCGGGTCGTCGGAGAATATACTGGATTCTTTGATCCGTTCGAACCTCAATTGGATGGGCTTGAAAATATCGACGAAGTCTTCTTGAAGCGTGGACTAACGCCAAAGCTAGCTTTTTCAAATTTGAGTATCTCGTTTCGTAATCTTTCAATGTTCGGCTCACGTAGTAGATGGGTATTTGTGCTCCGATTCGGTGGGCGACTAGCACCGCGCTGATGGCACCACGTGATGCCTAGACCATTAATACCTCGTCTTTTTCTGGTACGGTGAGGGTTGGAAAGGTGCCCAGATAGACTTTAAGCTCTTCAGAGGCCCGTGCAGCTTCTTCGGTCCATTTAAACTCCGATCTAAAACTTTTTCTAAGCACGTCCATGAATGGGAGAGATCTGTCTGCCACTTTTGACAAGAATCGATGGAGGGTGGCCAATCGCCCATTTAAGGACTGGATCTCTTTAACCGACGTTGGAGGCTTCATGGTGAGAACAGCATCGATCTTGTCGGGGTTGGCTCGCAAACCTTTTGACCCGACCATGACTCCCAAGAACTTTCCTTCTTCTACCCCGAACGTACATTTTTTAGGGTTTAGTTTCATGTTGATGCTTCGGAGTCGGGTGAATGTTTCAAGTATGTCTTTCAGCATGGCGGCTTCGTCGTGACTCTTGATTATGATATCATCGACATATACCTGTACATTCCGCTCGATCTGGTCTTTGAAAGCTTTGCTCATTAAACGCTGATACGTAGCACCGGCGTTTTTTAAACCGAAAGGCATCTTGGTAAAGCAGTAAACTCCATTGGTAACAAAGGCTGTCTTGTCCTCGTCTTCGACTGCCATTTGTATCTGGTGGTATCCCTTATAAGCGTCTAGGAAACATTTCAGCCTGAATGTGGCGACAGAATCAATCTTTTCATCAATCTCTGGTAACGGAAAACAATCTTTTGGGCACGCATCATTTAGATCGGTGAAATCGATACACGTTATCCACGAGTTATCCTTATTTTGTACCATAACTGGGTTCGACACCCATGTTTGGTATCAGACTTCTCGAATAATTTCGGCATCCAGGAGACTCTTTACGTCTTTGGCAATTGCCTTGGCTCGATCCGGTGCCATATGCCTTTTCCTTTGCGCTATTGGCTTGATTGATTCCTTTACGTTTAGATGGTGCTGTGCCATGGACCTGGGAACCCCTTGCATATCGGAATGCTTCCATGCGAAAACATCAATGGAGTTGCTCAATAATTCCCATAGGAGCTTCTTCGTTCGCTTTGGAAGCTGAGCACCGATAGCCACTTGCTGTTCCGGGAAATCTGGGTTTATCGCCCAAATTTCCGTAGGCACTTCAGATTTTTTGGAGCTTGTTTCTGCTGCGTGTCTTACCTCTGCTACGCATGAATTTGATTCTGAAAGGATAGTGGCGACCCCTGCTTCGGTTGGGAATTTTATGGCTCCGTGTATCGTCGAACTAATTGCTCCGAGAGCTCGTAACTTGGGCCGCCCGAGTATTATGTTATGCGACGAATGAGTACCAACAACCAGAAAGGTTAGTTGAACGGTTCTTCTTTTGTCATTATCTTTGAATGTGGTCGGAAGGGTAATCTGCCCAATCGGACGAACCACCTCTCCCGAAAAACTTATTAGAGGAGTAGACACCTCGATCAATCTCTTCTTTGTTTGGGGGTTCAGCTGCTGAAAACATTGTAAGTACATTATCTCAAAGGCGTTTCCTCCGTCTACGTAGATTCGCCGGACCAAGTGTCCTGCGACTACGACCAATATCGTGATTGGTTCGTCTTGAGCATCTTCCGGATCGATCGGAGGAAAATACGTTGGTTGGTGCATCCAAGCTGCCATGTGTTGGTTCGACCGCTTTACCCCTCTTGGTTCGGTAGACCGAATCATATTGATTCCAGCCTTGGTGTTTGGATTATCAATCGCTGCTGCAGACTTTTTCCCATCTTTTACTTCTTTCACGAGATGAGAGAGTTTTCCGGATCGTACAACCTTCTCGATCTCTTGTTTTACAGCCCAACATTCGTCAGTCGTATATCCCTTGTCTCGGTGATACTCACAATACTTCTTAGAATGCTTATCCGATGTAGGCCGCTGCTTCGATGGTGTAGGAAACCGGGTGGTTTCCGTACTAAGGATCTCACTCGGCAATTTTGTTAGCTCAGAGAAAGTGTTGAAGCGTACGTTTCCAGTTCGGAAGCTGCTTCGATCAGACTTCTGGTATGGGCCACGACTTCTGTTCCAATTGTTGCTTCTATCTTTTGGTGGTGACGCGTTCCGTCTCCATGATGCGGTTCGAGCCTTGGCATTCCTTGCTGCTGTTTCGTTTGGTTGACCGCAGGCGCTCTTTCCTCGGACAAAGGCTCGAGCTCGCTCCATAAGTATCTCCATGTTTTTTAGGAGATCTTCGTGGAGTTTTTCTACGAGCTGATTGTTCCGAACTCCGTGACAAAATCTGGAAACTCGGAGCTGATCAACTGCCCCGCTTATCTGCATGCTCTCTCGATTGAAACGATCAATGAAATCTTCTATGGATTCTCAGTCGTGGCGTTTTATGTGGTGAACCTCGGTAATGTCTTTCTTGCAGCGTCGCTGCTGGCAGAAATTTTGCAAAAATATACGCCGGAAATCTTCAAAGTGATCAATCGATCCTTCTGGCAACCTATCGAACCATACCCTTGCCGACCCGGTGAGAGTTTGAGCGAACATGTGACACCATGCCGGCATGGGCCATTGTTCGACCTTAGCCTCTCCGGCGAAAGCGAACATGTGATCATCCGGATCGGACGTACCATCGTAAAATTTTAGCCTTGGGGGCATCTTTAACTTTGTCGGGAGTGGCGCGTTAATGATCCTTAACGTGAACTTCGACTGAGAAGTCATAAACGTGGGATGATACGGCATGATTAGCTCCTGATCCTGAGGGTTTAGACCCATAGATCCCTGGCGAAACAGGTCGTTGTGACCATTATTTATCGGAGCACTCGTAAACGAGGGAAATTGTGCAACACATGTTATGGGAGTGGAGATTATAGGACTTACCATAGATCCAGAGGTGAAAGCTTTGATGGAGACAAGATTAGCCCCTGGATAAGCGCTGTTGAACAAGTTCGTGCGAAGGCTCTGCAACATTTCTTCTCGTTGCTGCTGCTGCTGTAAGTGCCGTAGTAAATCAGCATTCCGTATGAGTAAAGCATTGTCAAAGCTAGGCAACGGTGTGGCGACTGGAGCAGTAACAGAGAGTGTGGTGATAGAGCTCGCGGTTACAGAGCTTGTAGGTGGAGGTACTATCACCGGTCCTACTAGGACCGCTGCAGAGGCAACTGTTGAAGGAACAGTTGTTATCGGGGCAACATTTCCTTCCCAAATGTCGTAATAAGACGGGAAAGTGCTTGTGGAAGCAGCTGTTGTGGATTCCATGATTGCAAGTGATCAGAACTAGCAAAGCGAATTGTGCGAATTCGAGGGGATGGCACCACTAAAGACTCAAAAGTAGTTGGTCCGACCTGGTCTGAGTAGAGCTTCAGATGACCTAGCAAAAGCCTGCAAGATCACAAGGAAAAAGCACACCGTTAGCCTCGTCACAGGGAGGGGGGCCTCTCTGTGACCAAGCTCGGGCGTGAGAATAAGTATTTGTGAGGAGAGAATAGGTCAGGAAGAGAGAGAGAGGAGAGTTTAGAGAAAGAAAGTAGTGATTACCCCTTGCTGGAAGCCTTGGCGGGGTATTTATAGTTTTTGGGTATGCTGACGTGGCGAGTTAGTTAGGGTCGGACCAGTCACTGTCATGGCAGTTAAAGCTGTGGGTCCCAGTTAGTTATGGCGTATCCGTGTGTTTAGTCGTTCCGTCTACGGCATTGGGTGTTGTCCGACCCTTTAAGTAATGAGGTTCGGTCCTATGTTTGTTGGTTATTCGGTCCGACCAAGGACGTATCCTCATCACTCACCATGAAGCCTCCAACGTCGGTTAAAGAGATCCAGTCCTTAAATGGGCGATTGGCCGCCCTCCATCGATTCTTGTCAAAAGCGGCAGACAGATCTCTCCCATTCATGGACGTGCTTAGAAAAAGTTTTAGATCGGAGTTTAAATGGACCGAAGAAGCTGCACGAGCCTTTGAAGAGCTTAAAGTCTATCTGGGCACCTTGCCAACCCTCACCGTACCAGAAAAAGACGAGGTATTAACGGTCTACTTAGCCGCATCACGTGGTGCCATCAGCGCGGTGCTAGTCGCCCACCGAATCGGAGCACAAATCCCCGTCTACTAAGTGAGCCGAACATTGAAAGATTACAAAATGAGATACTCAAATTTGAAAAAGCTAGCTTTGGCGTTAGTCCACGCTTCAAGAAGACTTCGTCGATATTTTCAAGCCCATCTAATTGAGGTTCGAACGGATCAAAGAATCCAGCATATTCTCCGACGACCCAAAGTTTCAGGTCGTATGGCAAAATGGGCGATCGAGCTGGGCGCATTCAACATCACCTTCAGAACCAAAGGTCCGTTAAAAGGGCAGGTGATAGCTGATTTTCTAGTTGAGATGCCAGAGGACAAAGAAATGGAAAAAACGGAGAAAACTCCAGACAAGCCCTGGTCTTTGTATACAGACGGGGCTTCGAGCGCCGAAGGAGCTGGAGCAGGTTTGATTCTCACCGATCCGGATGGCACTGATATGACGTATGCGCTCTGATTAGAATTCAAGAGTTCTAATAACGAAGCTGAATATGAGGCATTGTTAGCTGGTTTACGTTTAGCGGCCAAAGTCGGAGCGAAAAATGTCATGGCCCATGTGGATTCATTGCTTGTAGCGAATCAAGTGAACGGAGAATATGAAGCAAGGGAAGCCAACATGATTGAATATTTGGAATAGGTAAAGCAAGCTATGGCATCGTTCGAGTCATGTAAAGTCGAACACATTCCCCGCAGCAAAAACAAAAAGGCCGACGCATTGAGCAAGTTGGCATCCGTATCGTTCAGTCATCTGGCCAAGGAAGTAAGGGTGGAAGTGCTAACCACGCCTTCAATTGCCACTCCTCACGTTATGCAAGTAGAAGCTCCGTCACAAACATGGATGACACCCCTAATCAACTACTTAGTGCATGATGTTTTGCAAGTTGATAAAGCAGAGGCTAGAAAAATCCTGATCAATTCACTTCAATATCAGATGCAGGAAGGTGGTTTGTACCGAAAGACTTTCCTCGGGCCTTTGCTGAAATGCCTCGATTCGAAACAGGCCAGCTATATTATCAGAGAAATACATTATGGAATTTGCGGGATCCATGTCGGGCCGAAAATGATCGTGACGAAGGTTAAAAATGCAGGATATTATTGGCCCGGAATGCATGAGAGTGCAGTTAAAGAACTCCAGCAATGTGACGAATGCCAAAAGCACGCGCCGATAAGCCTCCGAGCAAAGAACGAGATGATTCCAGTGACCGCCGCAAGGCCCTTCCAGAAATGGGGCGTTGATATAGTCGGAACTTTCCCGCGATCGAGCGGAAGCGCCCAATATCTGCTAGTAGCGGTGGATTATTTCACCAAGTGGGTGGAAGCCCGACCATTCACAATCATCTCTGGCTACAATGTAACGAGATTCTTTTGGGAGAAGTTCGTGTGTCGCTTTGGTCTTCCGCTCTACATAGTGAGCGATAATGCAAAACAATTCATGGAAAATCCATTCAAGCGCTGGTGCGAAAACTTGAAGATTAACAAAGTCTTCTCCTCGGTTGCCCACCCCCAGGGGAACGAACAGGTCGAGCAGATAAACCAATAGATCGTTGATGGAATAAAGAGAAGACTTGGTTACGAAGGCAAAGGATGGGCAGATGAATTGCCGAACGTGTTGTGGGCTCACCGAACGTTGCATAAGACTAGTAACGGAGAAACACCGTTCAGTCTTACATACGGCACTGAGGCCGTGATTCCCACAGAAATTGGATTTCCAAATCAAAGGTGTAAAAATTAGGAAGAAAACGAACAGGAGCTCCGATCCAATCTCGATTTACTGGAAGAGCATCGGAACGTTGCGCCAATTAAAGATGCACGGTACAAGAAGAAGATCGAAAAATACTACAATGCTCGTGCCAAGCTTTACAAGTTTAAGGTCGGAGACTTTGTGCTCCGAAGCAACAACGCAAGTTGCATCGAAGCTCCTGGGAAGCTGATCCCAAAGTGGGAAGGGTCGTACCGCATAAAAGAAGCAAGCGATAAGGGCTCTTACATGCTGAAAAAGATCGACGGAACTCCCGTACCCAGGACATGGAATGGGATTCATTTAAAGAAGTGCTTCATGTTGAAAACAGTCCGTTACGGGCAAAAAAGATCGCTATCTTTTATTTTCTAAGTATTTCCTATTTCCATGTACGAATCGGGAGGGTAATGCCCCGAATGTATTTCCATTTTCCTTGTAAACCGGGAGGGTCTGCCCCGGAAGTATGATTAAGTAAACCGTTAAATAAAGCGATCTGCATTTTTACAAGTATAAAGCGTAGCATATGTATAAGTTCGGACAATATAAAATGTGCACAAAGCAGGCCTCGACCCATGCCTCGCGCCGATCGAGAAGGCTTAAATAGTTCCAAAAATAACAAAATCTATTAAGCAGAAGGTCCGTATCTGATACGGTCCGATTATAAAAAATCTATTAAGCAAAAGAAGTCAACTTACAAGAAACTTCTTGCTATGATCCGGTCACCTAGATGGCCGAACAATAATCTGGCCGAACAGCAAAAAGTTTGGACGTAAACTAAAAGCTGAGAAGCCAGGCATGAATATTTTCACCAAAAATGTTACTTCATATAAAACTAAGGAAACATGTTCATCAAAACTATAAGCGGAAAGTTAAGTTGTACGGTTACATGCCACAACGAAAATAAAATACTGTACGATTACAGAAGCCAAACAGTAAGATTCATAATCTTCTTTCACGATGGGAAGTTCACTCCTCTGTTTGATAACGGACAAGGGTTTATCCACCAAGTCAGCAACCTTTCCAAGAACGGAAATGTGGAAATTATCAAAAGCTTGTATCGCAGCATTCAGTGCGTCCTTGGCCCCTTCATCGTACCCAGCGACTTCTTCAAACGAGCGAGCTGAACCCTTGGCCGCTTGGAAGCCCTGCTTAATCCCTTCATTCACTCCAACCACGTTAACGTTGTTCACTAAATCAGCGACCACTTTCCTCTGCTCAGGGCTCTGATGAACCAACTTGACCACCCAAGCAATCCCGTCCGTAAAAAACCACTGCTTGGTAAGCATGAGCTCCGACACCTGAGCGTACAGTTCGACCATTTCGCTATCACAACGAGTTAACATCCCTTTTGCTTCGTCAATCGTTTCCCAATGAGACTGGATAGCCCTGTCAAAAGCCCTCTCAAGCTCAGACTTATCTGACAAAAGGAGCAAAGGATTAAAAAAGGGGTGAAAACAAAAGACGGTAAAGAACAAAATACGAACGTACCGCTAATCAAGCGATGATGATCGGCCAAAAGTTGGTCGTAGGACGTCTGCATCTCCTTCAACTCAGCCTTGCTTCTTTTTTCTACATCAGATAGTTTTTTCTCCAAATCACCAAACTTCAACTTGAAAGTTTCCAGGTCTTGAAGAGCCTTGTCCCGGGCTTCATAGGCGGCTGCAGCCGAAGCCTGTGAAGATTTGTTAACCTCTTTCGCCTCTGTGACCTGCTCTTTCAGACGATCCACCTGAGACCGGAGAGACGAAAGCTCCTGCTTGGTTTTCGATCGAACATTATCTTCATTTTTCAAATTGGCGATCTCAAGCTCAAACCTACGACAATTCAACTCCGACTCAACCCAACGTTTATAAGTCTCCACCACCAGGGAGTTCGATTGGGCTTGATTTAACATCAGATCATTCCCAAGCTCCGGACCGCTCATCTTCCGGTAATGCGCATGTTCGGCAGGAGTTCCGAGATGAAACAAAGCCATCTTTGCCGATAAGGCGTCCACTATCCTGTCTTTATTCGCCAACGACCACTCAGGGACGTACTTCTCCAAAGCATGAGTAGAGTCCACGTCCACAGCACCACCAGAACCTAGCTCCCGACATATAAAGACAGCTTCAGTTTCATACCACAAAGGAGACGAAGAGGCGCTATCCCCATCATCAATTGGTTGGGGGCTCGGCCTTGAGACATTAGAAGCAACCCCGTCGTAGGCTTACCCGAAGGAGAAGGTTCGATCTTCTTGAAAGATAGAGGATCGGGCATGTGGATATCTTCAATGACTTTGGTAGTCGGCCCTCCGAAAGATAACGGGCTTGTCGGAATATTGACCGGACGATCCCTTGGGGTGCGACCACCATGAAGGTGGGCATCCAAGTTCTCCAACAAGCCTCCAGCAGCGGAAAACCCGGTGGCCAGATCGTCCTCCTCGTCCTCCAAAGTAACTGTTTTAAAGTCCAGTTTCTTCTTCTTCACCTGTTTGGGATTCGGATCGGGTTTAGAAGAAGTATTTCGTCTTCTTTTCAAACTAACTTGGGGACGTGCCTCGGCACCATCATCATCACCTTATTCTTCCTTTTCAGCATGCGCCCTTTCATCCTCAACAGAAAGATGCTCCAAACCGTATATTACAAACTTGGAGCCAGACCCCTTTGCACTACCCGACTCAGACCTCTTTCCTTTATCACCAACCACCGCAGTTGCTTGAGTAGGAACTACCTTCGACGTCCGCATAGAAGGAACCGAACCCGAACCACCCTGTCCCGCTGAACCTCCTTGATTGATCGGGGTTGTTGGCTCTCTAATTTGATAAAGATTTTCCTGCACTATGCTCAAATATGGCGGATCACCTTTCGGTGTCTTGGTGGCTCGAACATCGAGTTCGGTGGAGTCGAAGGATTTCAACCTCAGATCTTCTTTCAAACCCATAGCTGCACATAAACAAACAACAAATAATATCCATAGTCCGACATGATAAAAGGCATACGACACATAGAAAAATAATCAACAAACAGTACAAGAAACACCGAATCAGATAAAAAGTAAAACTAACCCTCTCCATTCCATTTAAGGGCAGGATACCACTCCTGTTCGGCCCAAATCGTGCTTATCCGCCCCATAACAAGGATGTGTTTCGGATACTTTTGTATACGCTCGACTTCCTTGATCAAAGCCGCATATAAATTCCTGTTGAATTCAAAATCTTCAGGAAGAGGGGGTGGGAGGCGTGACTTTTTCAATCTCCATGTCATATCGGCCGGAATGCATCGATCATCAACCAGGAAGAAACGGTCCTTCCAATCTTTTAAACTGGTAGTAATCCATGTATAACAACAAGCATTCTTCTTCCTTACCTCGAAGGTATACCAACTACCGGACCGATTCAACTTGTAAAAAGCCCGAAACACATCCAAATCCGAGTCGGAGCCCAAACCACGACAGGCTAACTCAAAATGGCACACCTTGGCAAGGCCAAAGGGGTTCATTTGAGAAAGATGAACCTCATGAAATAAAAGAACTTCGATCAAGAACTTCGTCAGAGGAAGACGATAGTTGCAATAGTCGAATAAGCGAGTATAAACCCCTATCTTCCCCGAAACAAAAGGATAAATGGGCGTATCCTTTTTGGGGAGAACAGGGTGTAAGAAGGCAGGAATCGCATATTGATCCACGTACCAGTTTAAGCCATTTTTATTCAAAATATTAAAACAACCGGACAAGTTGCTTTTACTCGCCATTGTATGAAGAAGACACTAACCTAAGAGAAGAACTGTGTTTCGCCTCAGAGAAAAAGAAGAAGATAGAGAAGAAGTAAAAAGGTAAAAAGTGAATTTTTTTTCCTTTTTTATAGAGAAATCCCACCGCCTTAAAGCAGCCAATCCACCGTTGACACGTCAGGATGGGTGACGCATATCAAAGGTCACATCGATAAAGGCAAAATTAGGATAACTAACGGTTACCAAAAAATATAAAGGTCACCGCCAAAATTCAAAATTCGAAAATCAGCAAGTCCAGGGGCAAATAAAGGTCCCGAATCACCAGAAACTTCGCCACTTAGTTCGAAGCTTTTGCTAAACAAACACTACGAACTAGGGGGACTTGATGAGGATACGTCCTTGGTCGGACCGAATGACCAACAAACATAGGACCGAACCTCATTACTTAAAGGGTCGGACCGCACCCAATGCCGTAGACGGAACAACTAAACACACGAATACGCCATAACTAACTGGGACCCACAGCTTTAACTGCCATGACAGTGACTGGTCAGACCCTAACTAACTCGCCATGTCAGCATACCCAAAAACTATAAATACCCCGCCAAGGCTTCCAGCAAGGGGTAATCGCTATTTTCTCTCTCTAAACTCTCCTCTCACTCTTCCTGCCCTATTCTCTCCTCACATATACTTATTCTCACGCCCGAGCTTGGTCACAGAGAGGCCCCCCTCCCTGTGACGAGGCTAACGGTGTGCTTTTTCCTTGTGATCTTGCAGGTTTTTGCTAGGTCATCTGAAGCTCTGCTCAGACCAGGTCGGACCAACTGGTTTTGAGTCTTCAATCACTGTTATCCTTTGTCGTTCGGTGTTGTTAACAAGCTTTTCCTGTTTCAGAGAGGTTCCAACTTTCAAGCTAATCTCAATGCACTATGACAGTTTTTGTTATCACTAGGCACACCTAGTGAGACCCAAAGTTGACCAATTAAAGAAATCACGTTCAATGAACAATATCAATCGTTCCAACTATAACGGCATAACGCTGTTGTCTCGATTTCTCTAAGAATAACACGTAAACCCATTCTCCATGATGCATCCAACCATGATTCAAATGATATCTCCCCTTATAGTACTAATCCGCACATACCTAATGTTACAAACTCCATAGTTTGATCAATAAATTTATGTGTTCACTTATCATAAATGCCAATTAATTGAGAGAATAGCCACTCGCTTGTTCCGTATCCCCACAAAGATGAAGAAGGTAAACAAGCAATGTTAAAATGTCATATCAACAAAGATGCAAATGAATACTGTGTTACTGTAGAGACACATTATGGCATCGTCACAAGTTTCTCATACAAATGTGCCGAGCACTGGTCAAGCGAGGACAATTATAATATCTTTTAGCATCAAGCAGTGCCTCAATATCTGAACAAACACCTACGATAAAGTTTACAGCATATCTGATGACATGGTTAGCTCAAGCTTCATAAACTAACTATAAGTGCAATGTAGCTTAAAGGGTTGAAAAGTTAAAGGGTTCGAAAGACGACCAGCTGTAGTGAACAGCAAAAGGCATGGAACAGTGTCACATCCCATCACACTTTACGTGTGACTTCTCCCACTCAGCCGCAAAAGAAGCACGTGAGAAGTGACATTCTTTTACCCGCAGTTCCGAAACCTTCAACCTACCAAAAAGGGCAACCCCCTCACTGCATCACCGGATCACTAGTCAAAGGTTTCCTCTCTTGGCATACTTTTTCCCTATAAATGACCACACTTGGTCATTCAGCCAAACATTCCAAAATTTTACTCTCTCTCTAGAACTTGTACTATATATGTTCTATTCTTCACTTATCAAAACACTATCACATTGCATGCATCAGTTCTGGGTTGAATCTCTTTCAATCCCGAATTCAAAGCAATCAATGGAAGAGTGATCTGACCCTACGTATTGCATACGTAGGGGGACCCCGTGACATGTGTTAGGCAAATCAAGACTATTGAACCCTTTTAACTAACCAATTCACCCACTATTCTTGGTCTTACATTTGTTGTATCAACAAGTTGGCGCCCACCGTGGGGCTACGCCGCTAAGTTTATCTTAAAAGACCAGTAGTGTAGTTCCAACTTCATCGAGTTTATCATGTCTGAAAGCGAGTCTCCGGGAGAGGTGAATCAAGTACCTCATACTTCAACACCTAGTGCTAGCCAAACTCCACCGGCTATACCCAATTCATTCTCAACTCTGGGAAATACTCCAACTGGGGTCATGTATCCTGATTTCTCTTCCTTTCGAATGCCAACCCCATCTCATTCAGGGGTGCCTTCCCCTTAAATCGGTGCCATAAGCACACCAACACGCATTGATTTGATACCTGATGGGGTAGCAAGCAACTTTCTACAGTTGAGATCTCTTCTCAACCAGTATGCGAGTCGAGAAAGAGATAAAGGAGTAAGAATCAGGCTAGATTATGACGAGCCTGAGCCCTCATTGTTACCTGGGCCACCTCTGCCTCCTTTTGTAAGCTCACAGCCTACCACATCCCTAAACGAAGTTAGTCCCAGTCATCTTCCACCAAATCCTAGCCTATATACCTTCGCAAGGCCAGATCCAACCACTTTTCTTTTGTTCACCTCCCAACTGGTTGCAACTGGTGCACCGTTGGGACATGAGATAACTTTAGATTAATTATTATAGTCACCAGCTTCAAATCTTCCCCCTCCAATGTCCACAACATGGGAACAAGCCTTATCTGTTATTCCCTTGGCTCGAAGTGTGGCCATGAGTACCCCCATGGGGATGAACTACATGGCTACACCTGTAAGCTTTCAAGGCTTCAACCTGATGCCACAAATGATGGCTCAAATGATGGCACATTTCTCTTGGCAACACTTCATTAACCAAGTGTTGACCGCTCAAGGAAATACAAGCAACAATTCGGCCTCAAGAGCAGAAGAAGATCTTGCCAAACCATACAAGCCTAGCAATTTGTCTTTTTTTTTCCCAACAAATTATCGACTATGATTTTCAAACCCGGATTAAGATGCCACCCCACATAAGAACGTATGACGGAACCGAATATCACGAAGACCACCTCCAAATCTTTACTGGGGCTGAAAGGATTGAAAAGTGGTCTAATGCCGAGTGTTGCCTTGTGTTCATGCAAACTCTTGTAGGGTGTGCCCGGGTTTGATTCAATGACCTACCTGACTAGGGCCGTCCAAAAAGCTCCCAGCTCGGAGCTCGCTAGAATTTAGCTCGGAAAAAGCTCGCTCGATATGGCTCGGTTTGAAAGTGAGGCGAGCCGGCTCAGCTCGGTTAGAAAGTGAGCCTAGCTCGGCTCGGCTCGTGACGAGCCAAATTGGCTCGGTTTGGCTTGCTTGGTAGCTCGGCTCGGCTTATCTCAAATTATTTTACTTATAATATATTTTATTTTTATATACATATAATATATTACAAAAAATGATTATTAGTTACATGTATTTAGGTTTGTAGTTTGATATCTATGGCATATTTAAAGGTTGATTGCCGTGCTAATGAATAAATATTATATTTACTTGAAATATAAAACTTATTTTGCATTTGTTGAACGTGATTTTGGCTTGTAATGTATTAGGTTGAATTTATTTTGAATATGTTCTTTTGAAGTATTGAATAATATTTTTGAATGTTGAATTTTGAGTGCTATGTATTAATTTTTATTTTTAAAATCGAGCCAAACCAAGCCGAGCCAGCTCGGTTTAAAACCAAGCCGAGCCCGAGCTTAGATTTCCAGCTCGGTTTCAAATCCGAACCGAGCTGAGCCAGCTCGGTTTATAATCGAGCCGAGCCCGATCTTGCCCTAGCTCGGCTCGGCTCATGAACAGCCCTATACCTGACAGAAGCATTCAGATCTTTGATGTAACAACCCTTGCCAAAATTGTTATTTCTTATTTTAATGATGCACATTAGGAAACCCTAATTGAGACCCCTAAGTGGTATGGCGCGACCCGTAAATTTTAAAACAGGAAAAACTAGAATCAGGGCCCCCCTAAAACTCAAAGGGGGGATCCCCTAATTGATAATTATCCGTCGAAAATGAATTTAAAACACGTATTTTCGAAGATGGTTGACTCAGAAGGGCTAAGCAGGACACAAGGCAGGCCTAGCCTATTTTGGCATGCCCCGCGACACGCGACAGGTGAGGTGGAACCTGTCGCGACATGCGGGCGGGTTCAATTTGGGCTATAAAGCCCTTGGCCTGGGACTTGAACTGTTTGAGTGTTTTGACGAAAAATTCGTTATGTACGTTCACTTATACACTGTTTTGTTCAAAATAACCATAATCCCGAACCTCTGCTGCGATAACAGGGTATTAACTCGATCACTGCTACGATACAATGTCCGATCGATTAAAACCAATCCGATGGATGTTTAAGTGCTGCCTGAATACGGGCTATACTTTGTCATTCGTCGTGAGGGTTTCGATCTCGTGAAATTATCGTAAATGTTGAATTAAGTTACCGACCTAGTTTCGTTTGCATTGTTATTTTAACTAGGTTACCAGGCTTAATCAGTAGGCATACTCTGTCCGTCTAAACTTGCAATGTGAGTCATTCTCTTTTTACCAAATTGTTTCCAAAACCCTATTTATTTTCAAGGTTATAATTACAGGGATTAAGTCTTTGTAATCTTCAATTACTGCTGGTATGTGGGGTTTTGTATACATTACTTGATAACCGTCACCATTGGACAACGGGTTAGCCAATGGGTGATATGACCATAGTCACAGATACGGTCGAGTGACAAATACCATTTTGGGGTAATTGGTTGATATATAAACATTGTAATCGCTCTTAATACTGTAGATTATAACAATGTGTCATTTTGTACAAATTAAATGACTCGCCAGTATTTCCCCGCTGATAAAATCTTTTTAAACATGTTTCAGGTGATTTACTGTGAACAAGGAAAAGTGCCGTGTAGCACTCCAGCTTGAATGAAGTGCCCCAGTAAATAAATAAACATGTTTTTGTGATCAGGGGATTTCCTAGTGAAATTCCTTTATTGTAAATCACGGGGTTTGTCCCGAACTTGAAATAAAATAATTGGGTGTTTTAAGTTTAAACTGTTGGTGCATGTTTGTGACAACAGCTTAGATTTGGTCTTTGGATATCTTGTAATTAGTTAAACGATAAATGGTTAGCGGGTTTAGCTTTGTATTAGTGAGTTGTAATGTTTGGGCTATACAAACCCACACATATTGGGTGTATGGGGGCGAATTGGGCTTACTCCAATTCGCAGTCCATGAGGTTTATCCTAGCCCAAGTTGCAAACCTTGTGTTATATAAACAAGGTTAGGCTTTAGGGTTTAGGTTAATCAGCCAAAACAATTTGTGAGAGATAGAATTTTCATGAGAGCAATAGCTTGGACGAAATTGTGTGTGGTTAGGGATCTTGATTGATTGTAATCAGTTTGATAGATAATCAATAAAGATCCGGTTTGAAAGTGAATTGCTGATTTCTGTTCCTACACGTTTTCTGCTATATTCTGATCAAGAGGATTCCGCACTCTTGATTAGATTGACAATTCTGTGAAAGATCCATACATCTAGGGAACCTACAATTGGTATCAGAGCATTAGGCTCTTGAAGGCTCGATTCAGAATTGTGCTAGGCAGAAACAGGAAAATTTTTGAAACCTGAAAAATTAGGGTTTCGAAATTTTTTGTGTTTGATAAAATTTTCGAAATTTTTGGCTGTTTTGATCTTCTGCATTGTTTGTTTGCTGTTTTTGCAGGTTTTGGAGAGAGTTCTGGTTGATTGTTTGAAGAATTTGGCTGGAATTCGAAGACTGTTCTTTGTTTTCTTCATTAAGTTCATCAAATTTGTGTCATTTGTTGGCTGATTTGGTGGTTCGATTTTGCAGATTTGTGATAGGAGAATCCGGAAAATCATCAAAGTTTCGAAAAGATTAAGTTTCCAAAGTTACTGGCTGGCGAAATTGATTGATCTGGCGAAATTGACTGATCTGCGAAATTAACCAGCATACTTATCGGCGAAGTTAAATCCAAAGGCGACTTTGGTAACCGTATAATTATCCACAGCGAAATTATTACGGTTTTCGGTGACTTTACTGGTCGTCGTAATAGCGAAATTGATCAGCGAACTTGTCAGCAAATTTAATCTTTCAGCGAAATAGACCAGCATAATTAATTAACACGACCAGGGAAATTATCAGCATAATTAAAGTTGTGGAATTTTTGTTGGCAAGCGTCGATAATATTTCAGTGTTTCGCAAATAGAAATTGATTCGTAGCTCGTTTGACAGAACCGTCTGCACCGTTAAATTCCTTGCATTTTTAGGAGAAAAAAAAAACAAAGAGTGAAGCTTTTCGAATTCGTAGCTCGGTGACTCTGGAAAATCCCGAATTCGGTTTTCGACATTAGATATCATTGGATTTGTCTTTTTGAGACGAATCTAACGGTGTAATTTGGTAACCACTGTTTTCGGAGATATTTTGTACGGTTTTACCAGTCTGTTGCGTTAAAATGTCGAACATGAAGAATTTGAATGCACCTAAGATGATGAAGGTGGATAATTATCTTACATGGAAGGACAACTTCCAATCCTTCATTGAATGTCAAGATGCACGCATGTGGATCTGTATTGAAGATGGGTACACAAACCCAACACACGATTATGAAGGCAGATCACGTAGAACAGACTATGTGAACATGCAAGAGGATGATAAAAAGATGTATGAGGCTGAAAAGAGAGCCTTGGCTGCTATAAAGATGTCTTTACCTGATAGCATCAAGCATACCTTCAAAAAGTACACAAATTCAAAGGATATGTGGGATGCATTAGAAAAGAGGTATCAAGGAAATGAAGATGTCAAGAGGAATAAAGCTGCGATCTCTACAGCACGAGAAGGATCAAATGATTGGAGTGTTCATCTGGAAGATAATGAGCATGCCACTCAGGCATTCATGGCAGAGATAGTGCAAGTTGATGAGGCTGAAACTACTGTGAGTGATGCTGAAGCTAAAGTGGAGAATGCTGAAGCAAAAGTGGATGCTGAAGTAGAGAAAAAGGGTGAAGCTGAACAGGTTGTTGCTGATGAAACCTCAGAAGTTCATGAGAAAGAGGTACAATCTAATTCTGTGTGTTTGAGGTATCGTGAATTACAGGGTGAGGTTGACAGGTTGTCAACACAAAACCAAAGTCTGGTAAGCGAGATGTCGAACATAAAAGAGTCAAACTTTTTTGCTAAAAGAAACGAATCTGTATACTTGAAGAAGATAAGAGGTTATGAAAGTGAAATTGAATCTTTAACATGCAAGTTAACTGAAAAACTTCAAGTAATAGATTTAGCTCATGACATGATGGCTGAGAAAACAAAAGAGATTTCTGAAAAATGCAAAGAGTTGTCAGATTCACAACTCAAAATTGTTGAACTTGAAAAGAAATTAGGTCAATTCAGGGACTCTACTTTTGTTATGAAACACATGATGGGTGGCTTGAAGAAAAGTAATGACAAAACCAGTGTGGGATTTCATGGTTTCAATGAAGTTCCATCCCCTCTTAGTCATGACTATTCTTTCCTGCCTGATGAAGATGAGCTAACATACTTTATGTCAACTGCACCAAGTAGTTTCGCATCCACATCAAGTCAAAGTGAGGGGTCTGAGAGTGATGAAGCTAAGAAGAACAATAACAGGGAACCTTTGAAAAAGAAAAATTCACCTCCTAAGAGCAAAAATCAAACTTTTGTTAAAAAGATTAATTTTGTTCAAGGTAGTGATATGAAAAATGAAACAACTGTTATTGAAAATGAACCAAATGTAGAGTTTGCTAAAAATAAAAACAAAGAAATCTTTGAAACCAAGCAAACTGAACCAAATTCTTCCAAGGCATCATCATTATCTGATGAGGGATCTAACTCATAGACTCCAGCTAAGAAGTCTTTGAAAAGGAACTCATGCTTCAGGTGTCACATCAAAGGACATGTAGCTAGCTGCTATCCTAACAAAAAGAGTGAAGCACAAGTTAGTGAGAGGAAGAGAGAGAAGTCACCAGAGAATAGTGGTGATAAACAGGAGAAGGAGTCTAACTCTCCAAAGAAATCTGCTCCTAAGCAACCAGAAAATGTTGCTATTGGTGTAGATAAGGCTGAAAAAGGAACTCCACAAGTTCCTCGTTTTCAAAGAAATCAACCAAGATTTCAGCCTAGATCTCCACCAGGCAGATATGAGAGACCTAGAAGCAGTTCACCAAGAATGAACAATTATAATTCTAATAATTTCAGAAGTCAAGGTCAATATCAAAATCGATACCAAAATAATGGTGGTCGAACTTTTTATAACAATGGCTTTAGAAATTACAACAATAATGCTTCTTGGAATCAAAATTCAAGGTATCAAAATCAAAATTTTCAAAGGTCAAATAGTCCAAACACATATAGGAACCCTCAGGACCAAAGACCTAGTGGAAATCAAAATCAAATTCCATCAACAGGTCTGAGATCCAAGACTCCAGTTATGAGTAATGGATATTGGATGGATGTTCAAATAGTTGGTGAATTTGGACGACCCAAGACCATTAAGGCTTGGGTCCCCCAATCTAACTAATTTCTTAGTTGGTGTGTGCAGGAGTTGCTAAGGAGGATTATCAACTTATGTTGATAGTGGCTGCTTCAGGCACATGACGGGGGATGTGAGATTGTAGACAGAGTTTGAAAATTATGATGATGGTGAACTTGTGAATATTAAATGATTTAACTTAAAGTTCAAAGTGCTAAGTCGACACACTAGATAACCTGACAGATCTTTATACTAAAGCTTTTGACAGGGCTCGCTTTGAACATTTAGTCGAACTCAACGGGATGAGGAATCCTGAATAACTGGTTTTTCATAAGAATTTTGTAAATAGTTTACTACTTTTCTTAAAAAATACAAAAACATTAAAAAAAATGAAAAACATAAAAAAATAGAAAATTAAAAATGAGTTATCACTGTGTGAAAAAGAATAAATGATAGTACATCAGCAAGTTAGACTATCACACTGAAAATGAATTAAATTGCTTAAGTGTGATAGCAGCTTCATTATATGATGTACCAGTAGGCAAAAAACATGAAATAATCAACTTACCAATGTGATATAAACCTAAATAAACTGAATATGAGTGGGGAACACATCAGTGGTGTATGGTTTAATGACCTTAAATCTTGCGTTGATAGATTGCCAAAATCTGAAGTTTTGGGTCTTTATACTGTTATTTCATCTGGGGATATCATGGTTGTCCTTCTGCTGCATCCAGATACATGCTGACCTAGACACAACCAGGATATCTTAAAAGAGCATAAAATGCCAAAACCCTGAAAATGAAGAAGCTCTCAAAGAGAGTCATTCAAAAATGCAAAATGCATAAATCGTGCCAAAAATGGTATTTGTCTTAGCCCTCGTTAGATATTTTGGTCTCTTTGATGTACGGAAGTACTGACCTGTTCACCAATTATCTAAACGTTGAAAAATAAAACGGATGAATTCAGTATACTCACCTACTACGATGAATCTTTGTGCATACCTTGATCGCGGGGGTATATCCTGAAGTGGGACACACTAGTATATCAGTAATAAAATTGCCTTAACGTATCATACGGTAATGGTACTTGGAATGTTCATGCATTTTGTTTAAGTGGACAAACATACTGGTAATCGTCTTGAACTGCTTTTCACGAAAAATTAAATAAAGAATTATCTAATAGTGTGAAATAGTTTGATTGTGCTGATATGATCTTCTTACTAGTGGTTCTCACAAAAATAGAGTGTTTATTACTTTTGTTATTTACTTTCTTTCAGAAAATATAAAAGTCCAAAAATAGTGTCTTTTTCTATTTAAAATTCTTAATGTACGGAAAACTGTTATTCTTGGAGGAATTGTTACTGATAGGGGGAGACGGTGTTAGAAAGTGAGTTCAAAATTTTAAATCATGCGGGTTATAGGGTGTGTGATTAAAAAGTTTTGCGTGTTGGTGATGAAATTGAAAATGCTTAATCTGTAATACAGTTTTAACTATCTCTTGAATAATAATAATTTATTAAACTTTGTTGAAAAATTCTTATGGTTTCTCGAGATGTTTGTTTTATAATACACAGATTGAAGCGGTTTGTTGCTGAGAAGTTGCTGTGAAGATGAGAGTTTGATTGGATGCATGGTAGAACCTCCTTTCTACATTGCAGACAAAGTTGAAGAGTTTGAAGATTGCTGTGCAAATGCTGAACTAGAGTTTACTCAAGTGCTAACGTGTTGAAGATTTGGTGATTGGATGCATCAGCTTAGGGGGAGTCTGTTGCTGACAGAAGCTGTTGAAGCTGAAGCTATCCAAAGACCAAAGACAGTGCAAGACTACATGAAGATTGCAAGAAGACTGAAGAGAAAGTTATTTTATGAAGCTATTGTCAAGGGGGAGTTTGTTGGTGCATGTTTGTGACAACAGCTTAGATTTGGTCTTTGGATATCTTGTAATTAGTTAAACGATAAACGGTTAGCGGGTTTAGCTTTGTATTAGTGAGTTGTAATGTTTGGGCTAACCAAACCCACACATATTGGGTGTATGGGGGAGAATTGGGCTTACTCCAATTCGCAGTCCATGAGGTTTATCCTAGCCCAAGTTGCAAACCTTGTGTTATATAAACAAGGTTAGGCTTTAGGGTTTAGGTTAATCAGCCAAAACAATTTGTGAGAGATAGAATTTTCGTGAGAGTAATAGCTTGGACGAAATTGTGTGTGGTTAGGGATCTTGATTGATTGTAATCAGTTTGATAGATAATCATTAAAGATCCAGTTTGAAAGTGAATTGCTGATTTCTGTTCCTACACATTTTCTGCTATATTCTGATCAAGAGGATTCCGCACTCTTGATTAGATTGACAATTCTGTGAAAGATCCATACATCTAGGGAACCTACATAAACGATCTTGTTAAAAATTCCACTGCCAAATTAACCACTAATACCACGGGTTTCTGTCCTGCGGCTTCCGAATCAGGAAACTGGTCGGGGGCCGTGACAGAAAAGGTGGTATCAGAGCCACTGATTTAAGCCAATTAAGTATTTGAAAAATACTTAATTTTTTATTTGCCATTTTGAGATTCTGTGAAAATTTAATTTTAATTTGAATTTTTGTGTGTTTCCTTATATGTGACTAACTGCATGAATGAACTATCGGAATCACTCTGAAATTTCACAATCCATACTACTGATATGGAGATTACCAGAACCCAATCCGGTTATCAGGTTGACACTGAGTAGCCACTAGTGTTTCAGGCCCAGCCCCAGGAGGAACCCAAACCTAAAAAGAGGAGAAGGCTTCTGAACTGGAAACGAGGAAAAAAGAAGAAGCCCGCTGCCCAAAAGGTGAAAAAGACGGAGGATCCAAAAGGAAAAGAAAAGGAAGTAGGGGAGAGCTTTGATCAAGCCTAGGAATTGCCACCTTGGGAGGAACTCGATAAAAAACTGGCAAACTGTGACCTTATCATACCTGCTGATGAAACCCTTTTGCACTATAGTATCTTCAAGTTGAATGATCTTAGCATCTTTATGAATCGAATCTTGCTCAAGTACAACTAGTCGTTTCTTCATTTCTCTCATACTGATAAACTCATCTTCATCACTTGAATCATCATCAAACAACATCCTCAATGGCTCTTCAATCCTCTTACCACTTGAACTACCAGGCTCGTCATGAATAATTCCAGATAGACCTGCAGTTTCAGAGGTAACAGGTGGCATTGACCTAATGACAGGATCAGAAACAACATTTGTAGCTGGTATATCTGCAGTGGTGGTTTCCAAATCAATGCTTTGAGTATCAACGTCAAACTCAAAGATATCCTCAGTAGTGGTGGTGGTATCAGTAACATTCTTCTCAAAATCGAAGTCATATAAGCCATCATCATCTTTAGCAACATTCATGAGTTGATCTTTGTTCTGTTCAACATACATTCCGACTCGAGGATCCCTCATTTTCCGCTTCAAAGGCAACGAATCAGGATCCTTTGGGTTCTCACTTGGTGACTCTTCATTTAATACTGAAAGACTGGAAGGAGGATTTCCCATCTTATCAGTCACAGACTTTAACAACAGAGCCAAATTCTCAGCAGAAATCACAGGTTGAATAGTAGAAACAGCAATATCAGCTTCATTTTCAGGAGGAAGCTCTTCATCATCTCCTGAATCACACATTATCTCTATGCCCTCATCGTCAAAGTTAATCTTTAAAATCTCTGTCTCAGGCTCATCTTTAGCAGCACCTTGAACATCGTGCTCTTCAGCAACCATAGCATTTACAGGTGCATTGATTTGTGCAGCATTTACAGGAACAGGTTGTACTAACACTGGTTCAGCAGCCACATCTTCAGTCTCAGAAACTGACCAAACTTCTCCAGAGGAATTAAACCTTCATATTTCTTTTCAGTACCCTTTTTAGGAGTGAGAGCACCGAAGCATGCAGGACCCATGGGTTTCAACTCCAAAGTGTTTCCAGATCTCACCAACTCTGGATAACGAGCATTAAGAATCATTTGCAAGAATCTTGGGTACATAAGAAATTTGTCCTTTCTAACTCCTATCACACTTCTCTTCATGGCCTCAAATATATACTTCAAATAATTGAAAGGCTCATTTGTTATCAGACAAATGAGAGCAGCAGACTGTGTGATGTTCAGTTAATCAGTGCCTCCTCTGTTTTCTGTTATGCAAAGAATGAACATGTGCACTAACAAACGCCAGTAAGGATGCACAAATTCTTCTCTAAGGACGAGTACCTTCCTTCATAACTCAATCGTGGTAGAATTGCTTCCACAGTCCCAGCTGGAAGCTCAATAGGATCTGTTTCTTGGTCATTAAACTGTAGCACCTCCCGTATCATCTGCTCTGTCATAGAGACATCCTTCTTTTGAATCTCAGCAACTATTGCTCCTTTCCCTTCAGCTTCAAGTGCTTCGAACCTTGCTGTCTTCCAGAAATCTTGAATAAGGCCTTCGTAGACAACAGGATTTTCTCATAGTGCATGAACTATTCTGCAGCTATTCAATCCTTTGATGAAAGAAGTATACATTCTCTTGTGTTTCTCTGGAGGTGGAGCTAAGTACCCTGCCTGATTGTGTGCGGGGATAAATTTCAAGTCCATATTCTGCACAAACCAAAATTTGTTAAGTATCAAATGATGTTTGGAAAATTCAATATTGACTTGATTAAATTTCACAAAAATGTAAAAATTTAAGTCAAAAGAACAGCACTGGTCAAAAATGCCATAACTCGGATTGTGAAACTTTCACTCGAGACCATGTGGTTTCAAGTCGAGACCATGAGTTGAGACTATGAGGTTTCGAGTCGATACCATGAGGTTTCGAGTCGAGAACCCAGCCGAGACCATGAGATTTCGAGTCGAGACCCCAGTCGAGACCCCAGTCGAGACCATGAGGTTACGACTCGCAACCACCAGTCTCGAGTCCTCATGTGTTTCCAGTCGTAATCCGAGTCAAGACCACATAAACAACTTCATCCACTTAATTTTTGGATTAAAACCCAAAAACACTCTTTGATTTCTTTGAAGACCACCATATGTCAGGATTAGGGTTCATGTAGATCTTCAAATCTTCATCTGATTCTTCATCTGATCTTCAAACAATATGCAAATCTTTAACTAAAACATTCATTAAGTTCATAATACCTTCAAATGTTTGATTATAACAAGTCGAGACCGGAAAAGTTCGTCGGAATTCAAGAGTCTTGCCGGAGAATTGAGAGAGAATATTTGAGTGAACTGTGGAAGGTCTCGAGTGAAATGTGAGGTTTCGACTCGAGACCAGCTTTTATACCCCAACATACCTGGGCCGGGCTTCTGAAATTGGGCCGAGACCAAGTGATTTGGGTCGAGACCACTGTTTGTTCAGTCGAGACCACATGTTATATCAGATTAAATATTTAATTTAATTTCTTTTACAATTTTAAAATTTCTTTAAACCAAGATAAGATTTAATAACCCATTTAACTTCCCGAGCACGTTTTACGAGAACGAAACCTAAAACACAAAAATAAATAATATGAACAATTATTTACAAAAATAAAAATAGGAAATAACGTAATTGCTCAGGGATCAAATCACAAGGTTTCGGGCCTGACTTCACTTATCAACACTGATCTACTACTGAATGATCCAAACAATTGTTAGTATATTTGTCCACTGAAACTCGTCTCCCTAGACCCTTTCATATAACTGTCTGTAACACATTTTATCATGTTTTAATGTCTTAACAATGAACCCCCAAACAAATACTAATCAAATCCCGGAATTGTAGACAACACACTCTATCATGCAAGCAGTTTCCCTACCACATATTTCACAAGTCCGATCCAGACCTCTGAAATCTTAACTGAGAATAGGTTGAGAAGAGAATAGAATATATCATAAGCAAAGAGGATATAATATACAGATCAAACGAGTTTTTCTCAATTTGATATAGGTTTCTTGGGTTTCTTTTGGGCACTTGAGGGCCTCTTTCAGGTGTTTAATTGATCTATAAGACTACAGACGCTCAGCTAGGTCTTTGCTCACGCAAAACAAAAGCTAAGCGCTGCCTAGCACCTCCAGGTCTTTGCTCACGCAAAACAGGGGAGATACACGACTTTTTCAGAGAAGATTTCAGAACCAGACCAAAATTGTGTGTATCGGGACAACATACAGACATTCAAATAGAAATGAGCTAATTCCAAGTGACTTTCTTTCCTGAGGTCATGTACTATTTTAGTTCTGAACAGAAACAACCAATGATTCCAGTCTTAAGAATAGAGCCTACCAACACATCATACTAGAGTCAAACTATTTCGATACTTGTCTTACATGAGTCAGCCCTTAACCATAATGTGAAAATTCTTTTCATTTCCAGTGTCATGCAGTGCTTCTTTTTGCATTTTTCAAAATTTTCAATGTTTTTGTGTTTTTCAAAATTTTCAATGTTTTTGTGGTTTTCAAAATTTTCTCCCCCTAAATTTGTGCATAAATAAAAACTACCTAAGAATAGAAAACTTTATGAACAAATTTACCTACTAAAAACCAAAAACATGCTTAGTCAGTAAAACGGATCATTTTCAGAAAATCCACAAGCACTTGAAATTTTGAACTGCTGACAGGTTTTATGAACAAATCGACAGCATTTGCATCTGTATCAATTTGCTCCAGTTTGATAAGGCCTCTGTCAAAGCAGTCTCGAATAAAATGGACTTTAATATCAATGTGCTTGGTTTTTGAGTGGAAGACAGGATTTTTTACAATTTGTATAGCAGCATCATTATCACAATATATGGTAGTATTAAGGTAAGTCAAACCGTAGTCCTGCAATTGATGCTGCATCCACACCACTTGGGAGCAAGATGCCGATGCTGCGACATATTCTGCTTCAGCTGTTGAAATTTCCATCGTTTGTTATTTCTTGCATTGCCATGAAATGAGTCTGTCACCCAAAAATTGACAACCAGCTGATGTGGATTTCCTGTCCTTGTCAGTGCCTCCAAAATTACTATTAGAAAACGCAAACAGATCAAAATTGGAATCTCTCGGATACCACAGACCAAACCGAGGTCGGCCTTTAAGGTACCGAAATATTCGTTTAACAGTAGTAAGATGAGAGGTTTTAGGATTAGCCTGATATCGCGCGCAGTTGCAAACAGCAAACATGATGTCTGGACGGCTCGCTGTCAGATACATCAACGATCCGATCATGGACCTATAAAGTCGTTGATCAATAGGGGATCCTTCTGCATCTTCAGTCAGTAGAGGTCTTTCTGCCATTGGAGTTTCGGCCGGTTTAGCGTCTGTGAACTTAAATTTTATCAGCACATCATCCACATATTTCCCTTGATGAATTAGAATGCCTCGAGAATCTTGTTTGACTTGTAAACCTAAAAACAGTGTCATTTCTCCGAGCGCACTCATCTCGAACTTCTTTTTCATAACACCCTCAAATTCCTTGCAAAGAGCATCACTTGTTAATCCGAGGATAATATCATCGACGTAGATTTGAACCAGTATCAGATCCTTGCCCACTCTCTTAATAAACAGAGTCTGGTCTATCGTGCCTCGTGTGTACCCATGAGCCAGAAGATGTTCAGTCAGAGTTGCATACCAAGCCCTAGGTGCTTGGTGCAACCCATATAATGCCTTATCAAGTTTGTAGGCATATTCTGGATGGTCTGGATAAATAAAACCCGGTGGTTGCTCAACAAAAATTTCCTCCTTCACATTTCCATACAAAAACGCAGTCTTGACGTCCATCTGGTAAACAGTGAACCCCATGTAGGATGCATATGCTAAGAAAATCCAGATTGCTTCAAGTCGGGCAACAGGGGCGTACACTTCATCATAATCCAGTCCCTCTATCTGTTTGAATCCTTGGACCACTAATCGTGCTTTATTTCGAACAATGACTCCTGTAGAATCTTGCTTGTTTCTGAAAACCCAGCGAGTTCCAAGTTTGCGTTTCCCTTTTGGCAACTCCACAAGCTTCCATACTCCTAGCTTCTCGAACTGGTTCAGCTCTTCATGCATAGCATCAACCCAGCCTGGTTCCTGCAAAGCTACATCAATGGTTTTAGGTTCAATTTGAGAAATGTAGCTAGAATATAAGCATAGATTAATGGTTCCTGATTGGCTTCTGGTCTGAACTCCTGCATTAACCGGACCGATCACATTCTCAATAGGATGATTTCTTTGAATGCTTGTTGGAATGGCAAGTTCAGGTATGGTCTCGTCTTGAGATGTGTTGATGTTACTTGACTCCCCCTCATTAGGTGTTGTCGGACTGTAAACCACAGGAGTAGTAACAGTACAATCTTCGGGAATGGGATGAGCAAACAGTTCTGATCCAGATACATTCGAAGAGACGCCGCTAGATTGTGCACCTTCAGGGGATTGATGGGACATTTATTGAGGCATGGGTTGATGCGTAAAAACCATTCCTGGTGGGTCAATGGTGTGATGTCTTGAGCTCCCTTCTGCCTGTTCTTCTTCTTTAGTGTCACCAAATGACAGTGGTTGTTTTGGTGTAGACACACCTGCATCTGCAGAAACACTCGACAAAATGTTAAACGATTTAAACAATTCAGCATAATCATATAACCAATCTGGTCCAACTCTAGCGTCTGTAGCATTTTCTTCGAGCCATTCAATATTGCACGACTTGATGACCTTTTTAGTTACTTTGTTGTACACTCTATAGGCAGAGCCTTTAGCGTATCCAAAAAAGAAGCACTCGTCCCCTTTGACTTCAAACTTTCCATTAGAGTCCATAAGTAATAACACACATGGACATCCAAAGATAGGAAAGTGTGAAACCGAAGGTTTACGTCCTTCCAGAATCTCATAAGGAGTTTTCATATGACGTTTGTTTACTAAAGCATGATTCTGGACGTAACAAGCCGTGTTAACTGCCTCAGCCCAAAAGAAGCTAGGAAGCTTCGAGTCAGCCAGCATAGTACGTGCAACCTCTATAAGAGTACGATTTATTCTCTCAGCCACTCCATTCTGTTGTAAAGTTCGTGGTGCACTATACTGTCGATCTATTCCCTTTTCAGTACAGAATGTATCCAAAGTTATGTTCTTGAATTCTGTCCCATTGTCTGATCGAATAGCCTTCACTTTTGTACTAGCTTGATTTTCAGCCAGAGTAATGAATTGTTTCACTAAAACTGCAGTCTCATTCTTGTGACTTAGAAAGTACACCCAGGTGTAACGTGAGTAATCATTAACTATCACGAGACAATAAGCTTTCTTGCCAATACTCAACACATTCACTGGACCAAAAAGATCCATGTGAAGTAATTCGAGCAAGCTTTGGTTGAGGGTGTAGACTTTGACTTATGAGGCTTCCGATATGCTTTTCCCTTTGCACAAGCAACACATTTTTCCACCAACATGAAATCTTTGATTGGTAGATCACGGACCAGTTGACCTTTGGCAAGTCGATTCAAGTTCTTCATATTCACATGCCCAAGGCGGCGATGCCACAGTAGACCATCATGTTCTGAAATCTTCGAGAATAGGCAAGTAACTTCTTCACACGGTTTCTTGTTCATATCAATAACATAAGCATTTCCTCGTCTCTCTGATGTCATCAAAAACCAATCTTCATGAATGATAATCCCTGGTTACAACACATAACATCCTTTCTTTGTAAAGGGGACTGAATTTCCTCGATTACAAATCTGTGAAATGCTCAACAGATTGTGTTTCAGCTCTGGGACATAATTAACATTTTCGAAGCTTAAAACGCGTTTCTCACTGTTCCTTTTAACGTGATTCTTCCTGATTCTCCTCCCGCAAAAGAGACATATCCACCGTTAAATTCTTTTACATTTACCAGTTGGGATAAGTCTCCCATCATGTGCCTGGAACAGCCACTATCCATGTACCAAAGTTGCACAGTAGTCCTCCACAGCTGTTCCTGCACGATTAGCAGGATTAGTTAGACTTAGGTACCCAGCCCATAGTGGATCTGGGTTTTCCTTGTGCATCAATGTATGTCACCCTCTGCCAAACTAAATTATCTTTGTTCAAAAATTTTGAAGGATTTTTCATGAAAGATCCTTGATGTGATGTATTAGATTGTGCAGCCCTAGCTTTGGGTTTCCAATATGTGTTTGACCATTTAGAATTGTAGTAACCAAAAGCATTATGTTGATTTCTTTGAAAATTGTTCTGTTGATTTTGATTTATACGTTTGGCTGCATTCCAATCTTGATCAGAGGGTTTAGCCTTGCGATAGTTGTTCTTCATTGTCTTAGACTTTTCAGTCGTCACTAACTCTGAACAACGAGATCGACTAGGCTTGACCTTCTGATTCTGTACAATCTTCTTCTTAGACTGTACACTTGGGAGTTGAACACAATTTCTGGCAATGTGTCCTGCAATACCACAATTGAAACATGTTTGTCGTTTCAATGTGTGGAGATGTTGATACTTTGTTGAAGAAGCTTTGTTTGTTTTTGAATGATGAGGCGGTTTGGTTTTTCTAGTTTGCTTTGCTTGTGCCTGTCCTGAGCGTTTTGATCCCTGCTGATTAGACTTGACACAATCATGTGATGTTGATGAAGAATGAGATACATCCTTCTTACTATGATCATCATCCTTTTGAAAAACCGGTGTTTTAGTTTCAGTTTTATTTTCAAAAACATTTTCCGGTGACTGTTTGTTTATTTCAACCTTCTTTTCTACATTAATCAATTCTGA
>JARYGA010020386.1:0-47051 GCA_030545235.1 Helianthus tuberosus
TTATTGGGTTTATTGGGTTAAAACAATGTTTTGTGCAGAAAACAGTGGTTGAAACCACTGTTAGGTTAAAACTATGGTTCAGTGGTTTCAACCATTGTTTTCTCCACAAAACACTGTTTTAGCCGAACAGTGGTTTCAACCACTGTTTTCTCCACAAAACACTGTTTTAACCCAATAAACCCAATAAAATATTACCCAGCAGTAGTTTCAACCACTGTTTTCTCCAACCTCAATTTGATTACAACAGTGGTTTCAACCACTATTTTCAAACCTGGTCATTTGTGATTAAATACTTAAACTAAATTCAGATAAACCTGGTCATTTGTGAGCGTATCATCTTGAGAATTTTGCGAGAACTGAGAGAAGTTATTGTAGGATCGGTGAATCGATCTAACGAGTCGATCAAAAGAGTTCTCGATCAATACGAAAGGCGAAATCAGACGTATTGATGTTATATCAGCTAGATATGCACGTAAAATCACTTTAACTGTCGATTGTATTGATTTGAAAGTGTTTACAGATCGTTCGACACTTCGGCAGCACTTCGTCTCAGGAATCAGAATGTTACAAATGAAGACCCAAGACCACCTATTTATAGGAGATGCCAGACAGCACGAACCAGTCCACACAAGCTGGCCCAGGTCGCACGACCTGGCCAGACCGCACAAACTGGTCACCTCGTGCGAGGTGGCTTGTTCAGACCTGTTTCCTTACTCTCTCGTACAACGTGTCCTGGTCTATCTATTATATTACATGACTCGATACAAGACATAATACGAAGTCAACAGACATATGCACTAACAAACTCCCCCTTGGATGATGACGAGTCTTCAGTGTATTGAGTCTTCAGTCTTGATCGGTTTTCTCGATTTTTCCAAAGTATCATTCTCTGTAAGCATCCTTCAATTTTCTATCTTCTTCTTGTTCACAGGTTCAGGAACGTCTCCTGGCTCTCTGTCTTCAGACTCCCCCTATCGAGAAGCTGGGATCGCAGTCTGGAATTCACTATCTGCAAGCTTTGAATCAGAAACCTGTCTCTAATCTGCATACGCTTATGCGGAAAGTCCTCAGGAGTCGAAACCTAGCTCTTTTAAAGCTTTTTACCTGCACATACTCTACCCAAAACATAAGGTTTTTAGTTATAACAATTTTAGTTATGATCTATGCTAAACCACTTGTATTCGTAACACTTAAATTTGGTTTCAAATTAATGAACCATTTAATTATTTCAAAATCATTTCTCATTTCAAACAAACTCTCCCAACCATGTTGTCGTTCATCATGTTTAGCACTTGGAATTTTGAAAATCAGCTTTCCAACATTAGTTGTCGAAAATAAGATGAAATAAAATCTTTTTGAATTTTTTTTCAAAATTTTATGCTAAAACACACTGAAAATCTTTTTTGGATTTTGGGAAATAAACTATATACAGACATATTTTTGTGAGTTTGTGTAAGAGGATCATATCAGTTTATGACAAATCACTAGCACCGTTGACCTTTTTAGACTTTAAGTTCTAAACGATTCACTTAGATTGTCAGTATACTGATCCATTTAAATTTTCACACAAAGTTCAATCGATTCGAGATACGGATTAGTGTTTTAAGCACTTAACTTATTCGCATGTCCCACCTCAGAATATACTCCCGTATCCAGATCCCAATATTCAGTCTTACAGGTGAATATACCTAGATGATATCTGTAAAGGGGTAAATGCGAAACCTTGAGAGCTCATATTTTTGTTAGAGATGAAGGCTCGACTTTAGGTGTGTCCTCCTTGGGGATCGTCTTTACAACAGCACTTGATCTTTTATCTTTCGATATTTTATCAATTTTTATGCTGAGGGGGTGCTTATATTTCAAGCAAGCATAAAGTATTATACGAGGACTAGGCTATTGCTCCCGCAAAATCAGAAGTCCTGGTATAATACCCCAGATATCACTAAGCAAAAGACCTAGTATGTCAGAAACGGGCAATCTTTCAAACAAGATTTCGGGGGTTACCATATATCCGAGAGATGTTCCCCACGAGATAAGTAAGTATTGATATTTAGGTTTATATCTCGAAAACAATCTACTAAGTGTGTAAAAACCTACTGGCATATCATCAGTGAGACCGTTTATCCCATATTTAACTTTCCAATTCTTTAGCATGCTGTGATTGTCTACTGATGTACTATCATTTCCTCTTTTTCACAACAAAACTCATTTTTGATTTTTCAATGTTTTTGGATTTTAGATTTTATCATGTTTTTGGATTTTTCAAATTTTCAAAATTTCTAAATTTTTTACTCCCCCTAAAATCAAAAATATGTTTCAATTTTTGATTTTCCGGGAAAATTTGAAAGAAACAACAATAAACTGTACAAATAAAATGACAAACTGATGTGAATTGCTTCAATTCGCCATCCACTTGGCGTAAACAATCAGAACTCCCCCTGTCAACAAACTATTTTCCCATTATGATTTCAAAACACTTAAGTTTGTTTTAATCAAAATGGTTTTTCCGGAAAATTAGTTTTGTTGAATTCACACACCATGGGGATTCATTCATCACTTTGTTCTTTCAACCACTTGTAAAATTACTTTTCCTTTTCTTTAACCACTTGTATAAATAGTTAAATCAAGTTCAACTTAATGACCTTGATTAACCACTTGTAGGTTCTTATCAACAATACTACTTGTAAGTCGAAATATCACAGTTTTGAATTTCTCAAGAAAGATGCCGATTCCTACTCCCCAATTACCAACCTGGGAGTTCCGGCAAGTCAGGATTTTCAAGCAAAGAATACAGACACCCAAGCCTGACCAGCTTTGGGTGTAACCGGTTCAATTTCACTTGGTCTTTGAACATTCCTTTTTGATTCATAAAATTCTTTTACCCCTTTGACCTTTCCATTAACCATCTTATCAAAGATATGTTTCACTTTGCCATTAAACGCTTTTTCGACATTAAATTCTTTCTTTTCAGAATAAAATTGATTCGAAATCTCTACTTTTCCAACTTTTTGTTTAAAATTTTCAGTCTGCAATGGTGGAAAGTTGACATCATCCATTGGCGGAACTGAATTTTCTCTTTTTAGCTCAACTTGTGGCTCCTCTGACTTTGACGAGTCAGATTCATCGCCAGAAAGTGGCTCCTTTGCTTCTGAAGAAACAAATTCATCGCCAGATTTAACCTCTGATTTCTTAACAACCCACATTTGGTTGTTAAGATTCACACTTCTTTTGTAAAACCTTTTAGAACACTCACCAACTTCATATGTTGAATTTCTAAACATTTTAAAATATTCAGTCGGTGGTTCAGTTTTATCAACAACTTTTTCTTTGAGTTTAGAAGACACTCCCTGTTGTGTGTTGGTTGCCTTTGGACAAATCCAGGCAATGTGACCAACTTCGTTGCATTGGTAACAGGTTCTTATCTCCTTTTTCTGATTAGCTTCATTCTTCTCATGTTTCTGTTTGTCTGCAAGAAACGCTTTGTTCGATTGCTTCCAGAATGAACTCTTTTTCTCTTCTTCAGAACTTGCCCCTGAAACAAATAAAGTTTTTGGTTTAACTTCTTTATAATTTTTATGATTTTCTAGTGGAATAAAACCTAATCCGTTCTTTTTAGGACTGAATTGCTGAGATTCGTAATAAGCATACACCATTTCATCTTCAGCAGTTGAATCTTCAAAAATTTGAGCAACAAATGCTTTACAATCTGAAGTTCTGTTAGGATCATAATGATCCCAATTAAAACCTTCTGGAATTCTTTCATCTTCTTGATGAACTAGATAAGCTTTCTTTGATGGCTCTTCGATCAGATCCTTCCTAGCATGTGAAGTTTGTGACGATTGTTGTTGATGCGGCTGCAGAGCAATTTGATGATAAATCGCTTTTCGATGATAATCATTGTTGCTGAATGGATTTTGAGCTCCACTTGCTTCGCGATTTGTGCATTCTCGCTTAAAGTGCCCCTTCTCCCTGCAACGAAAACAAGTAACTTTAGATTTATCAAAACCTAAAGGTGAAGTTCCAGCATCACAGAAATCATCTCTTCCAGTGATCTATTTAAACTTCTCAGTTCTTCTCAACACACTTGCCATACACCACTTTATATCCATTAGTTCCATCTCTTCAGCATCAATCTAATCATAATCCTCTTTGGTCAACATTGGATTACCAATCCTTCCGGCTACCAAACTTTCATAAGACTCTAATACAGTCACCAATAAAGACATATGACCTTTGGCAACCTCTGCCGAGAAATTCTGACCATTCTGAAGATGTAATGCAATGTTGCATTGTAGTACTTGGCCATTATTGTTGTATGAGCTTTGCGGTTTAGAATTGGTTGCTGAAAAATTTGGATCGAATGATGGATATGAAGTGAATCCATTATTATTGTTTGATCCTTGAGATGACCCTCCAGAAGAACTGTTTGCGTTAAATGCAGTTTCGATCTTTGGTGCAATGTTGGTCTTATCAATCGTACTTCCTTTGTAATATAGACCAATGTCCTGTTCACCATTAGAATTCTTCATTTTCGCCATCTTCCGCTGTTCCATCTCTTGAACTTAGAGTTTTTCAATAAACTTGCTCAGCGATACATTCGCGAATTCACCATTATTCTTCAAAATAATAAGATACGTGCCCCAAACATCTTGTGGCAACGCATCGGCCAACTTTTCCACCCATTCTTCTCTATCTTTCTTGATATCCAATCGCTTCATGTTAACCACCAAATTGCAATATCTTTCTATAATCATTTTGGTGTTTTCAGTTTTCAATCCATGAAATAGATCAAATTCTTTCTTCAAAAGCGATTTTTTGTTCTTGATCATGTCTAAACTTCCAACAAACTTCGTTTTTAGTACTTTCCACATTGAGTGTGCACTTTCGTTGTGTTGCAATAAGATCAAGATGTCTTCCTTAATGGCTTGTTGCAATAATATAATGATCATCATCTTTTCACTTTTGTATTTCTTTTTCTCTTTATCATCTAAATCTTTAATAGCAACAATCTCTCCGTATTCATCAATCGGTCTAACATATTGTTCTTCAATACATTCCCACGCCTCTAAGTGATTCGCTTGAACCCAATTTTCGAAACGTTCCTCCCATCCACTAAACTCCTCGATATTCATGAGCTTAGGCGGTTTTTGCATGGTGCCCATTTCATTTTCTAAGTTCACATTCTGAGCCATAGTGATCGGGGTAGCAAATGCGTTGTAAAATTCAGAATCCATGTTTCGGTATCGAAAGTTCACAAAAATACAATGTTCAAACAAGCTGGAGTTTCAAACGAGCTGAGTTTGGTGCGACCTGGTTTAGTCCGTATGACCTGGATTCACTTCGTGCGAACTGGGTTTTCAAACTGTGCGAACTGAATTTTCAACTCGTGCGAACCGGGTTTTTCAAACCGTACGACTTGGCAAATTTTCAAGCAATCTGACAAACTTCGAACGACCTGACCCAAATCAAGCGACCTGGTTAAGATTTTCAAGCGATCTGACTAAAACCACACGACCTGGAACATAGTTTCGAACGATCTGATGATTTGTCACGCGATTTGGTCCAAAATCCAAATGATCTGATACATTTCGTCAATTTGATCAGTTTTTAGGTTGAATTTACGGTTTAATTTGTTCACAGATTGATTAAAACAGTGTTTTACGTGTTATATCACAAAATCAGATCATTTTAACCACGAATTCACGGTTAATTTTGAGAAAAATGTGTAGAAAGTGAGAAGAAATGAGTAGAAATCAGATATATCCGTGAAAACAAGCTGAAATGGTAAGAACTCTTCCTCCTGGGCTCTGATACCACTTTTAGGATCGGTGAATCGATCTAACGAGTCGATCAGAAGAGTTCTCGATCAATACGAAAGGCGGAATCAGACGTATTGATGTTATATCAGCTAGATATGCACGTAGAATCACTTTAACTGTCGATTGTATTGATTTGAAAGTGTTTACAGATCGTTCGACACTTCGGCAGCACTTCGTCTCCGGAATCAGAATGTTACAAATGAAGACCCAAGACCACCTATTTATAGGAAATGCCAGACAGCACGAACCAGTCCACACGACTTGGCCCAGGTCACACGACCTGGCCAGACCGCACGAACGGTCACCTCGTGCGAGGTGGCTGGTTCAGACCTGTTTCCTTACTCTCTCGTACAACGTGTCCTGGTCTATCTGTTCTATTACATGACTCAATACAAGACATAAGACGAAGTCAACAGACATATGCACTAACAATTATGCTGAGATGTAATCCCCTGAGAAATTGATTGTTGTGACAGCTGCTGCTCAGCTGCTGCTGCTGCTGTAATGGTGCTTGACTGAGCCTCAACGTTGAAGACATATCTGGCAGACTACATGAGACACCTGATCTCCTTCTAACATGACATCGCCAAATCAAACACAAAGATTACACACATTAAAGTATAGTACTATAGTCATCTGAATACCAAGTCACAATCCTTCACATAACACTTGAATGAAATAAAAAGAAATCCTCTTAATATCACACACCCACACAACACACACAGACTCAATTTCGAGTACTTCAAAATATCAGTTCTTCACACAAATACACAATTCTACATTGAATTTGCACATAGTCTACATTGAGTTCAGTTCTTCACTAAACCACACGTATTACGCTATGTAAAAGTCCATGCCAGATTATTACAATTGAGATTTAAGTTTTGCACAGGAATCCTATCCATATTAGGCACACATGTAAACACAACCAATTTGTTTTCTAAACATGTACACTTTTTATCGCAGAATCATCTAGATTTCAAACCAATAGGCAGTTAACAGTTATATATTACATTTAAATTAACTTTTCACCATAAGCATACAAAATCTGCATTGAGTTCAATTCTTCACTAAAACACACTAATCAAGCTATTTAAAAGTCCATGTCAGTTTTACATTTGAGATTTCATTTTGCACAGGAATCAAATCAGTCTGTTTTCTAAACATGTACAACTTTCATCACAGAATCGTCCAGATCTTAAACAAATGCAGCTGCTAACGGTTATATATTACTTAAATTCAACTTTTCACCATAAGCATACAAAATCTACACTGAGTTCAGTTCTTCACTAATACACACGTATTAAGCTATTAAAAAGTTCATGTCAGTTTGTTACAAACGAAATTTAACTTTTGCACAGGAATCCTATCTGTATCAGGCATACATGTAAACATAATCAGTCTGTTTTCTAAACATGTACACTTTTCATCACAGAATCGTCTAGATTTCAAACAAATGTAGTTGCCAACAGTTATATATTAATTAAAACACACGTATTAAGCTATTTAAAAGTCAGTGTCAGTTTATTACAATTTAAATCTAAGTTTAATGTTGGATAATCTTGACGTTTCCGGTTTGGGTCATGGATACGGGTCGGAAATGGAGCTTCGTAGGTCAAATGGGTTGGATGGTTTTAGTTAATTAGTCACATGTTTTTAGTGTTTTAATTAGTCAAGGGTTAGTTTTGTTTAAGAGTAGTGGGTCAAAACATGGGCTTGTTTTACTATTTTGTAGGAGATAATGGGCTAAGTTGTTATTCATGTACGTCTAAAGAGTCTGTATATATTTAGGGTTTTATCAATGAATGAAAGTGTGGAGTTCAAGCAGAAATTTAATCCCAGTGTACGTGAGTGTTTCTGTGAGTTTGAAGCTTGAACCCAACAATTAGCATCAGAGCCTAGGGCTCGTACTGTGGGTTTGAGAGTCGACTTTCGGAGATGAGGGGAGCAGTCCCTCTAAACTGCAAGAACGAGAAGAGTGTTGAGTTCTGAGACAACAGCGGAGGTTCTGTGTGAACAAAAGGGGATGAAAAAGAGAAGGAGAAAGACCGTCATCGCCGGAGAAAGAAGACCGCTACCGGAAAGTGAATTCCGGTGGGAGACATAAAGAAAGCATCGGCTAGAAAGAAGAAAGTATGAGCGTCGATTAGAAAGAAAGAATGAAATCGACTGCCCGAAGAAAGAAAGAAAGATAAATCAAGAACTCGAAGAGCAAGAACGGATCTACGAGTTCTGCGGGTCATGTGTGGCTCGTAGCAAGAAGAAAGATTGAACCTTTATGGTTCAAGTAGCAAGAGAATCCATCGAAGTAAGCATGTGAAAGAAAAAAATAAAATTGTCGCTGAGTTCAAGAAAGAAAGGCTGGTCTCGTTTGAAGTTGTCTCATAAAGTCAAAGATGGAGTCTTTTTTTACTGCTGTGCGAGAAAGGAAAGAAAGCAAAAGGGAAATCAAATCTTACTTGTACTGTACAACTGTATGATGCATGAATGCAAGAGTTTTTGTTTGTTTTGGTGGTGAAGAACTGTACGAGGAAAGAGAACAAAAAGGAGGGAAGAATAGCAAGAGAAACTTGAAAGAAGCAAGCGCAAGTGAGAAAGAGTACGTGGACTCAAGTCGGATCTTCGCGAACCGATTAAAGCATGAAGCAAGTTTAAGCAAGAAACCGGATCTGTGCGGTTCGTTTAGCATGACGCAAGTGATCGAGCAAGAAAGAATGAAGAAACGGGTCAAGATTATGGGGGTGAATGTTGGATAATCTTGACGTTTCCGGTTTGGGTCATGGATACGGGTCGGAAATGGAGCTTCGTAGGTCAAATGGGTTGGATGGTTTTAGTTAATTAGTCACATGTTTTTAGTGTTTTAATTAGTCAAGGGTTAGTTTTGTTTAAGAGTAGTGGGTCAAAACATGGGCTTGTTTTACTATTTTGTAGGAGATAATGGGCTAAGTTGTTATTCATGTACGTCTAAAGAGTCTGTATGTATTTAGGGTTTTATCAATGAATGAAAGTGTGGAGTTCAAGCAGAAATTTAATCCCAGTGTACGTGAGTGTTTCTGTGAGTTTGAAGCTTGAACCCAACAGTTTTGCACACGAATCCTATACGTTTCAGGCACATGCGTAAACATAATCAGTTTGTTCTCTAAACATGTACACTTTTCACCACAGAATCATCTAGATTTCAAACAAATGCACCTGCTAAGTGTTAACAGTTATATATCATTTTCAATTTCAACTATTCACTATAAGCTTACAAAATCGGCTGAAGGAAGACGATGATCTATCATCTACATCTCAAGTTCAGCATCAACATTTATTGTTTTCTTTTCAATTTTTTCGACATTATATCCTGAACCTGAATCAGATGTAGTATCTGTTTTTACCGGGACGGTATCGGGAACTGGAGGCTTTGTTTCATGTCAGCCATCGTTAGTAGTTGAATTTTTTTTGGCTGCTGCTTTCTTCTTACGAAACTCCTCTAGCTGTAGACGAAAAATAAGCATAATTCTTTAGAAAAAACATCATCTTTTACATAGCATAGCCCCTCTTGTTCACTTACACACCATAGCATGTCTTGGCATTCAGACAAACGTTGCTTCAAAAGCGCTTTCCGTCGAAACCCAGCCTCAAAATACGCCTTTTTTCTGTAACCGATCCTGGTTTAGAATACTTTTCAACCTCGTCAAGATATCTATTATGTGAAAAAACCGATCTTCTTTCCCAAGATAACGATTCGGACTCAAATCTTCCAAAGGAGATTGAACCCGACCGCAATAGGTCCGCCTATCCAATTCAAAAAAAAAGAAAAATATCAGGATCTTCACATACCGTTGAACCATAATATATGAAAGCGTATATAAATAAACATAATTGATCCATTTCATTCAATTCAACAACACAGCTTTCTAAACAACACTTTATTTAGATCCATTTTTAATAAGCAAGTGACTTTTGTATATTTCAAACCTTTGCATAATCATTAGACTATTATCTCCTACAAACAATATCAAGACTTGAATATAAATAGCAAGACAGATAAAGTGAAAGTAACTTTAATAAATAAAAAAATTAATTAATCATTAATATCACAGTATTATTGTTGTTATAAAATCTAACACAAAAATCTGCAATTAAACATTCATTGAATTTGATCTGCAATAAATATAGTTAAAAAATCATAAAAATGGTTAGTAATTAACTGAATCAAATCCAAATGATGAAAAATCAGATCTAGTAGAAATAACCAACATAATTACCTGAAAATTCAAGCGAAACGGTTCTTCAATTTCCCCTGCCATTAACTATAATCACTTCAAAGCATGATATTAGATTAAGATAAATACGGATATTACATGATAACTGATAAATAAACATTGAGTTGTGTGGATCACTTACGATTAATGGATATTAGATGATAACTGATAAAGCGAAATGGTTCTTCAATTTCCCCTGTCGACCTATACAACAATATATAAAACAAATCAAGAGAGTTTACAAAATGCCGACCTACCTCTTTTTTTCCTCTCATCGTCCTCTGAAGTATCATCTGAGTCATCACCTTTCTCGGCACATGTCACAAAACAAAAAATCACACCGAAACTCGATCAAATTAGACTGAAAATTGATTCGAAATCAATAGAAATTATCTTTTTTTTTTGTAATCTGTTACATCTGGTATTGTATAGTTTCTCACAAAATAAAGTAATTATCTTTTTTTTTTTGGTTTTGCAGTATGTCATATGAGAGTTGCCTTGCAATTACTAAGAATAATTTGGGTAGAGATTGTGAAACTGCCCAAGGTTGAGATTGACGACATATTCAGAAAAAATAGCTATAACAACCAGCACATTTTTCATGAAAAAATACATGTAGATATAAGATATGTATATCGTATACACGAATCGCCGAATCGGACCGCGTGGTAGCCTCCTTTGCAGTAGGAATCGAAGTCCTCCTTTGCGGTAGGAATCGAAGTCCTCATCGTGTTCGATTCAACACCGTCACCGGATTCAACACCGTCACCATATTTAGGAGGAATCGAAGTCCTCCTTTGCTTTAGGAATCGAAGTCCTCACATCACCCCTCTGTATTTATTTCTGTAGATAGATGAACAAAACGTAAGCATCATTATTCACACACCTTCATCTACTGTCCATTCCCTATTTCATCTTCCTTTTTGTCTCTTTCAGTTCATCCAAAATATCTCTCACTGATAGCAAAGGCACTGTCACAAATAATCAACTTTTTGTTATTTTCTTTATAAATCAACAAACTTTATTGAAAAAAGATCTGTAATTATGAATATATTATCAAGAATTATAAGTTTCTTGATATACCTGAAAACAAAGTCGGGGAAAGGAACGGTATGGTATTCCTAACTGCAGAAGCCTTCTCCGTTTTCATATGTTAAATGCAATTTAAGTTTTGACTTCAAAGCACAAAAATGAAAGCGTATACCTTCACTGTCCAATTCTTATCCACAAGAAGATTTTAAGACTTCCAAATCACGGTGAAGATTATACTGATGAAGATAATTCATGCCTCTGCTCTCTTGACCTAGCAGCAGATTCTCTGTTCTTAATCATCCTCCCTTGTTTCTGCTGTGTTGCCTTATCAAAGATATGCAATTTCACATGAAAAAAAAAAACTCAAATCAAAGATATATAGTAAATAGTAGATCCAGTCCACAAAATCGGCTATTAATTTTTATAGAAAACGTGCTAAATTTGCAACAGATTCACATGAAAAAAAACTCAATTTTTTATACAAAATTTGATCGATTAACAGTTACCTGAGATGAGATTGTCCTCCGAAATCCTATAAACAGTCAACGATTTTTCTTCAAAACTCTGCACGATGAGATCAGAACAAACCACTTGCAGTAAAAGATAAAGCTGGAACACTCCTTTAAAAGATAAAGCAAACAGAACAGCCGATTGGATTTACAGAGGAGAAGGAGGCCTGAATATTGTTCTTGCCTACACCAGAAAAGATCAAAACACACCAAAAGCACATGTGTAACAACTTATCAAACATACAGGTGTAATAAAAATACAAACTTTCTACCAAAAAAGGGTAAAATAACTCATACAACAACTAACCCACATCAGAAAAAATCAAAACACACCAATATCAAACTGAAACTCATCCCTGCTAGTAAATACACATTTCAAAACATATTAGTAAATCTTCACATACTTTAACATGTTGAATCTAAACAAACTTAAAAACTAATCACATCTTCATTCACTTATGTTTTATGATTACAAATGTAATAGCTAAATCCGTTACTAAACTCCTATATAGTATATACTCAATCAACAACACTTGATACTATCATACTAACCTCAATCAGTCAGTTATCAAAATTCCTCAAACTAAACACATTCAGTCAACAAAATTAGGTCAAAAACAACATCTAAAAACAGTTTATACCTCGAGTGAAGAACAATTCGTACAATTAAACACAAACTTCCGATCGATAACCGTCTTCTTCCGAATCGGAACACAGGTGCAGATCAGATCGGGTCGGATCGGATATTTCTCCGGCGATTGCTCGGTGAATCACTCGCTTTCTCGGAGATTTGGGGTGTCGACTGACGGAATCCAAAATGGAATACTCTAGAATATTTTTCAGTTATTTCCGAAATATCTATATGCATCTATCTTTCAATTGGGAAGAGGAAATTAGGATTGGGTTAGGGTTTGTTAAATGTAGATTGAAGAAGATAGAGAGAGACGAATTCTGTTGTTATGGATTTTAGAGAGAGAATTGAGCTTTTTATACATCTGTTGTTTAAATTTTGAATTTTGAAATTTGAAATGATCTATGTTTTGAATTTTGAATCTCGAGCAAAGATTTTAAATAAGGGCAGTGGTTTTGATTGTTCAGGATACAACATAGGTTTAATTTTAAAGATGGGCAGTGGTTTGGATTTTGAATGTGGGCCAGACCTTTGAAATGTGAAGAGATGGGCAGTGGTTTGCCGTTTTGAATGAACATCAGTGGTTTGATAATTTGAATGTGGGCCAGCTTTGAATTTTAAAGTCTTTTAATATTAAGGTTTATGATGTAATAATGACATAAGAAAAGCCTTGTTGGACAGCCTCTCCAGCTGACACATCAGCTTTTCTTATGTCACTGAGATTTCTCCTTTTATAGAAAGTATAGATAGATGTGCGAGTTAAATATGTTGAGTTGTTGAGTTATGAGATGAGTGAAAAATAATTCACTACTCATGAGTAATAACCATGGTTTTATATGTAATGTGGTCAAGGAGGCATGCAAAATCATGTGTGTATGACTTTTTTTTTTTTTTTGAGAATGACTAATGAGATTTTTGTTAAATGGTTAGATTTACTAAAGTAGATGGTCTAAATAAATTTATATGAATAGATTGCACGAGTGGGTCTGTGAATCAATTTATGTAGACGAGTTTACACTTTATACGAATTTGTTTATAGACGAGTTTACACTTTATATGAATTTGTTTCTATAAATGAGTCTATGTATTTACTTGGACAAATTTGTATAACTATATCTATATAAAGGTGTTTGGAGATAAGTTTCTGGGATTGAGGGTTCTTGGGAAGGATTGTTGACTGAGCGTAAGATCACGTATTGGCAGGTATAGTCTACATGACATTGAAGTCCAATTTGGTGGCAAAAGTGAAGGACTCACGTTTTGCCAGGTATAGCCAGGTATAGCCACGATAACACTTCAGTGGTCCGTCAGTGATCCAAATTTGTCGATCAAGAAAAAGACACAAGTTGGCCACGATGAATTCCACTCCCGTCAGTGGCGGATCCAGCCAGTTTTTTCACTGGGTTCCTTTTTTCCAAATCATACAAGGTTTACACTAAAAAAAAACGTTTTTTTTTCCAAATCATACAAGGTTTACACTACAAAAAAACGTTTTTTTTCCAAATCGACTGGGTTCCCGGGAACCCGGTGAACCAGCTTGAATCCGCCCCTGACTCCCGTGCAATAGTCGATACCTAGCTTTGAAGGCAAAAGCAAAGGACTCACGTTGACAAGACCCGTGCAATAGTCAACACCTAGCTTTGAGTATAATTATTTTTTGTATGAGTTTGTTGCGAGAGAAAAGTTTTTAAGGTTTTGATAAAAGAAACATATCATAGGGGTAAAGTGACAAATGTTATTTACTAGCCCGCGTTGCTGGGGCAATAAGCCGAATATTTCTCTCGCATAACATGTATGTCTGTATTTCGGTTACTTGTACATACTACTCATAATACGATCTAAAAAAATTACATCGAGTCAACCAATTAAAACAAAAACACTACCATGCTTTTACTAAAAAAAAATTAAAACGGTGGAAATACTATAATTTTAAACTGGGAGCACAATTGTAAATTTTCAGGACAAATTAGCATGTACCAGGCATGCATGGGCGAATAAAAATTACACTTATGCCCGCCCGCGTTGCGGGGCGTTAAATTGAATATTTCTTAGTTTCATAACATGTATGTATGTATTTAGTTTACTTGTACATACTACTTATAACACGATCTAAAAAAATACATCGAGACAACCAATTAAACAAAAACACTATCATAGTTTTGCTAAAAAAAATTAAAACGATGACAAGTCTGTAATTTTGAGCTGGGGGTAAAATATTAATTTGTCAGGACCAATGAGCGAGTATTAGACAACTACTTGACATAATAAAAGTTACATTGAGTCAACCAAGTAAAATAAAACACTACTATAGTTTTGTAAAAAACAAAGGTAAAATGATGGCAAGATCACAATTTTTAACTGGGGGAGAAATCGTAATTTTTGAAATGAGAACAAAATCATATTTTTTAACAGAGGGCAAAGTCGTAATTATATTTTGAACTGGGGGCGAAGTCATAATTTTAAACTGAGGGCGAAATCATAATTTTGAGCCGGGGAAAAACATAATTTTATTTTGACCAGTGGGCAAAAACGTAATTTTGAGCTAGGGGCAAAAACATAATTTAATTTTAAACTAAGGGTAAAAACGTAATTTTAAACGGGGAGCGAAACCGTAATTTTAAACTGGGAATAAAATAAAAAATGGGTTTTTAAACTGAGGGCAAAATCGTAATTTTAAACTAGGGGAAAAATTATAATTTTATTTTGAACTGGGGAAAAAACGTAATTTTAAACGAATGACGAAACCGTAATTTTAAACTGAAAATAAAATTAAATTAAAAATAAGTTGGTTCAATAGTAAAGTGTCAGGCAAGCTGCCTGGCACTATTCCCTCAACTTAAAAATGTATGCTTAGTAAATGTGACAAGTTTGCATGAAATCATAAGTTAAGTGATGAATGGCAAATGTTATCAACTACATGATCATAAGATAAGTTGTTAAAGTTATTATCATCAATGGACATTTAATAAAGATTATTTTTGAAAAGTTAAATGCGTATTATTTATATTATACAAAATCATAAAGTCACAATCAAAAGTTTGACAAATTTTAATACGTATTTACCTAGTATTTCATCATTCTACTATAATAAAAGAAACCAATCTATACTTTCTATAAAAGGAGAAATCACAATGACATAAAAAAAAAGCTGATGTATCAGCAGGAGAGGCTGTCCAACAATGCTTTTCTTATGTCATTATTACATCATAAAGCCTAATATATAAATCACTTTAAAATACATTTAATTTAATTTCAAAGCACTGCCTTGTGTATTCAAATGTTAAAGGTCTGGCCCACATTCCAAAGGGCAAACCACTGCTCATCTACAAGAAAGTAGCAGATGGTTCCTTTGGCAAACGTATACGTTAGCAGATGTTTTGAAATTGCGGGTAATTTGAAATTCAAAATGCATGGGGATATGTAATTTTCAATTAATGCATGTCACTCACTCACTTCTGTCAATCATCTTCTTATTTAAACTGATTTATATTCTCATTTCACTCTTCATATTTACATTCTCGTGTTCTCTTCTTTTATATTTTCAAACCACATTTCTAATGTATCTCTCCCTCAAATCCCTTCTTCTCAATACTCGAAATTTGTTCATAAAGGATAAGAGAAAACTGAAGCTCTCTGAGACCCACTTTCAGAACAATTTTGGGGATATATGGTTTGCCTTGATGATGGTAATGTGATATATATGATTATGTTTGTTTTTGTTTTTGATTTTTACTAAAGTTTTTTTATCTGAGTTATGACTAAATGATGATTGTGAATGATCTGAGCAGATGATAATGATGATTGTTCTACGGTTGTTTCCAGGATCATTGTTACAACATCGTTTAAAGTATGTTTTTTTTTGCTACTCTAATTTTGAAATTTTAAATTTTTAATTTTGAAGTGATATACTCTAATTATCGCTTTATATTTCAGTCTAATCACAGTTGTTTGAAATTCATACAATCTGCAGCGGGTTATTATAGGTTTGTATTAAAAGAAGCATAAAGTTAAATTAAACAGAAAGAAAGATTATTAAATGTACATTTAAAATGACTTTGGGCAGATGATGATGATGATGATGTAGAACCCACAGTAGTTCCTACTAAACGCAAGAAAGGATCTGCTACTGCTGTAAGATAAGATTTTATCTTACTAGAGCAATGGTCTTTCCTGCCTTTTTTGTATTAAAAGAAGCATAAAGTTTGGTTTAAAGCAGCTCTTTATGAAGCAAGTTAAGGATTAAGTATATGAGGATAGGACTACTATTCAACAGCTGAAGAAGTGTTTTCATGTACTGCATCTTGGTCTGTTCACGAGAGACCAGGTTTCCAGAAACCTGATGTTGATGCATTCAGTACTTCCGTGGAGTTCATGGCGATTGTTGAAGATATACATTGAGAAGTTCGGTACTCGATGGAGTTTAAGCTAAAAGCACTAAATTTTTGCTGTTAGATTCGTAAATTTCTTGGTGTTGTTGTTAGATTTTAAAGTTTCGTTGTTCAGTACTCGATGTAATTGTTGATCTTTTAATCTTCATAACATTTGTGGAGCATTTTATTTTTACTAATTTTAAGCTGAATAAGTATTATTATGTAATTTTTAATATCATCTGATTATTGCAGATCGGTACTTTTGATGTAGAAGTGAAATTGCCTGAGTTTAATTAGATTATGTTGATGTTGTATCAATTTCTGTTAGTGTATAGATCTGTCAAAGTTAAAGTTTGCCAAAAGAGAACATCTGCTGTAAATCATCATCTGTTGATCTAACGGCTGTTTGACTTGCTACTGTTGCCAACGTCTGTTGTTGCCTAATTGAGCTTTTCGAAGAATTTTCTCCTCTCAATTGTAATTGTAAATACTGATGCATCTCCTACTTTAACTCTGTCAAGGGTAAAGTCTGCCCAAAGAGAACATTTGTTTAGTGGTGATCTTCTGCTAATCTAACGGCTGTTTGACTTGCTACTGTTGGCAATATCTGTTGTTGGCTAACAGATGTTCGCAATATCTTTGTATTGCTGGTCTTTAAATGAATACATTTTTTATCTGAGATTTTTTATCTGAGTTAAAATACATTTAATTTCAAACTACTGCTCTATATTTAAATGTTAAAGGTCTGGCCCACATTCAAGAGGGCAACCTACTGCCCATCGCCAAGAAAGTATAACTTAGCAGATGTTTCCTTTGGCAAACATATACCTTAGCAGTGGTTTTGAAATTGCCGGTAATTTCAAATTCAAAATGCCTGGGGATATGTACTTTGCAATTAATGCACGTCACTCACTCAGTTCTGTCTTATGGTAAAGGCGTCTTATGGTAAATGAAGAGGTTAATTATAATTATAATAACGTGTTTAATTTTATATTTTTCCCATGGAAATGCATTAAAAGCCTAACGAGTGTCGCATCATATTCTTTCGTCTGACGATGTATTTAGTCATAACCGTCTTCATTGGGTATATAAAATACATTGGGCAGAGGTTTTGATCATTACCGTTTTCATCCATCTACTCAATCATCTTCAAAAGTTTTTTGTTTATCAATATCATTACAATTTCTTTTACTTTCAAAGACGCATTAGTTCACTGCAAAATGGAAAACATTGGGTTTCAAGTGTTGTTGACGAAATTTTCACAAGGTTCTCTGCAGAAGATATTGGTCGTTTCAAATGTCTTTCCAAGAATTTTTATAGGGAATTGTCAAGTCATGGATTTCAGATGATGCATGCTCTCCGAAGTGGAGATTCACTACAAAAGAAACTACTCTCCTTTAAAGACACGTCAATTGTCATTGACGACGTAGTTACTGGTAATTTGGATGTTGTTAGAAGCAACCTTAAGTTTTCCTAACAATGTCCACCCTAGCTTCTTACGTATTCTATGGTCATTTAATGGTTTGTTGTTAGTTTGCAATAAAGGGATTTGTTGTGAGCTGATTCTTTGGAATCCAACTACGAGGCGCTATAAGGTTTTGTCTGATGACTACTTCAATTACAATCATGATCGAAACTCTGATACTGGTGGAATTTATTTTGATCAATTTAATGATCTGAAAGTGCTGAACATCAGATGTTACCGTAATGTAGCTGTTGCTCGTGTTTACTCACGACGTCGTGAGTCATGGAGAACAATAAATTTCGGTAGCGTAAACAATTATGGTTCAAGTGGTTATTCATGGTCTACAGGAGTTTATGCTGATAAAACCATATATTTTATGGTTTCAAATTATTGGTATCCACTAGGTGAGAGAAACATCGTTGCTTTTGATGTTCTGAGTGAGACTGTCAGAATGCTTCGTTTTCTAGAGAGTATTGTAGTCAATCCTTTCCAAGGGCATTTTTTGACCATCGCAAAGAGGCTGTATTTGATTATTATTGGAAAGTCTGCTGAGCTAACTGATGATTTGCTCAGATATGAAGAAGAAGAAGGCTGGATGAAGGTGTTTGTTTTCAATAATACTCGTGTAGTTGATTATGTTGATAGGCATCGAAGGACTAATATAACTGAAGACAACAAGTGGCTGATAACAAGCATCTGGGGGATATGGTTGAAGTTGATCTGAGCAACGAACTTCTGAAATACCTCTAACATGTTGACAACTACAATGGTCCGAAAGGAGCTTTACTTATCGAGACTACTGTTTCACCCATTAATTAGGAATTAGTATGCTGTATTTTATTGAATGTTGTTTGTTGTTTTGACACTTGTAGTTTTTATATAATTAGTTGTGTTAAAATTATTAACCATGTTTGTTATTTAAATTAAGTAAATGAATATTTATGTTTGAGAGTGAAAAAGCTTGTAATATTGGCAAAGGTCTGTTTAAATGATAAAAGCTCTGTTATTGTGAACAGATGTTTGAAAATAAAACAGTGGTTGATACATCTGTTGACTTTGGTCAACAGATGGATGACTAAATGAATGCTATTTCGCCCATTGATTAGGAATTAGTATGCTGTATTCTATTGATTGTCGTTTGCTGTTTTGAACTTTGTTTATTATATAGTTACCTCTGTTTGACACTTGTAGTTTTTATATAATTAGTTGTGTTAAAATTATTAACCATGTTTGTTATTTAAATTAAGTAAATAAATATTTAGGTTTGAGAGTGTAAAAGCTTGTAATATTGGCAAAGGTCTGTTTAAATGATCAAAGCTCTGTTATTAGGAACACATGTTTGAAAATAAAACAGTGGTTGATAGTTTTTGCTTCTTATGCTTTGATTGGTGAGACTCTGTTTCTTCTTAGGATGTCTGTAAGTGTAGTTCGTGGTTCATGGGTGAGGCTACCTGGATAGGTGAGTGTAAAAGCTTGTAATATTGGCAAAGGTCTGTTTAAATGATCAAAGCTCTGTTATTGGGAACAGATGTTTGAAAATAAAATAGTGGTTGATACATCTGTTGACCACTTTGGTCAACAGATGGATTTGAGAGTGTAAAAGCTTGTAATATTGGCAAAGGTCTGTTTAAATGATCAAAGCTCTGTTATTAGGAACAGATGTTTGAAACTAAAACAGTGGTTGATACATCTGTTGACTTTGGTCAACAGATGGATGAACTTTGTATGTTGTTTCACCCATTGATTAGGAATTAGTATGTTGTATTCTATTGATTGTTGTTTGCTGCTTTGAACTTTGTTTATTATATAGTTACCTCTGTTTGACATTTGTAGTTTTTATATAATTAGTTGTGTTAAAATTATTAACCATGTTTTTTTTATTTAAATTATCTAAATAAATATTTAGGTTTGAGAGTGTAAAAGCTTGTAATATTGGCAAAGGTCAGTTTAAATTATCAAAGCTCGGTTATTATGAACAGATGTTTGTAAATAAAACAGTGGTTGATACATCTGTTGACTTTGGTCAACAGATGGATGAACTTTGTATGCTGTTTCGCCCATTGATTAGGAATTAGTATGCTGTATTCTATTGATTGTTGTTTGCTGCTTTGAACTTTGTTTATTATATAGTTACCTCTGTTTGACATTTGTAGTTTTTATATAATTAGTTGTGTTAAAATTATTAACCATGTTTGTTATTTAAATTAACTAAATAAATATTTAGGTTTGAGAGTGTAAAAGCTTGTAATATTGGCAAAGGTCTGTTTAAATTATCAAAGCTCTGTTATTGTGAACAGATGTTTGAAAATAAAACGGTGGTTGATACATCTGTTGACTTTGGTCAACAGATGGATGACTAAATGAATGCTATTTCGCCCATTGATAAGGAATTAGTATGTTGTATTCTATTGATTATCGTTTGCTGTTTTGAACTTTGTTTATTATATAGTTACCTCTGTTTGACACTTGTAGTTTTTATATAATTAGTTGTGTTAAAATTATTAACCATGTTTGTTATTTAAATTAAGTAAATAAATATTTAGGGTTGAGAGTGTAAGAGCTTGTAATATTGGCAAAGGTCTGTTTAAATGATCAAAGCTCTGTTATTAGGAACACATGTTTGAAAATAAAACAGTGGTTGATAGTTTTTGCTTCTTATGCTTTGATTGGTGAGACTCCGTTTCTTCTTAGGTTGTCTGTAAGTGTAGTTCGTGGTTCATGGGTGAGGCTACCTGGATAGGTGAGTGTAAAAGCTTGTAATATTGGCAAAGGTCTGTTTAAATGATCAAAGCTCTGTTATTGGGAACAGATGTTTGAAAATAAAATAGTGGTTGATACATTTGTTGACCAGGTCAACAGATGGATTTGAGAGTGTAAAAGCTTGTGATATTGGCAAAGGTTTGTTTAAATGATCAAAGCTCTGTTATTAGGAACAGATGTTTGAAACTAAAACAGTGGTTGATACATCTGTTGACTTTGGTCAACAGATGGATGAACTTTGTATGTTGTTTCGCCCATTGATTAGGAATTAGTATGCTATATTCTATTGATTGTTGTTTGCTGCTTTGAACTTTGTTTATTATATAGTTACCTCTGTTTGACATTTGAAGTTTTTATATAATTAGTTGTGTTAAAATTATTAACCATGTTTTTTTATTTAAATTATCTAAATAAATATTTAGGTTTGAGAGTGTAAAAGCTTGTAATATTGGCAAAGGTCAGTTTAAATTATCAAAGCTCGGTTATTGTGAACAGATGTTTGTAAATAAAACAGTGGTTGATACATCTGTTGACTTTGGTCAACAGATGGATGAACTTTGTATGCTGTTTCGCCCATTGATTAGGAATTAGTATGCTGTATTTTATTGAATGTTGTTTGTTGTTTTGAACTTTGTTTGTTATATAGTTACCTCTATTTGACACTTGTAGTTTTTATATATTTAGTTGTGTTAAAATTATTAACCATGTTTGTTATTTAAATTAACTAAATAAATATTTAGGTTTGAGAGTGTAAAAGCTTGTAATATTGGCAAAGGTCTGTTTAAATTATCAAGGCTCTGTTATTGTGAACAGATGTTTGAAAATAAAACGGTGGTTGATACATCTGTTGACTATTAAAACAGATGTTTGGAACTATTGTTGAGATAAAGCAGAGTGTTGTGGAGAAAACTGTGGTTGAAACCGCTGTTTGGTTAAAACGGTGGTTTAAAACCACTGTTGGGTTAAAATAGTATTTTGTGGAGGTTGAAGGGGATTGAAACGACTGTTGGGTTAAAATATTGTTTTTCTGGAGAAGGAACATGCTTGAAAATAAAACAAACAGATGGAGGAAAACAGATGTTTAAAACCACAGTTGGGTTAAATGTATTTGTTGTGGAGAAAACTATGGTTGAAACTGCGGTTGGGTTAAAACGGTGGTTTAAAACCATTCTTGGGTTAAAATAGTGTTTTGTGGAGGTTGAATGAACATGTTTGAATGCAAATGTTATTTCGTTTATAAAAGATTAATAAATTGTATATTTTTGTATTTTTTATACTCTAAACTTTAAGTATTTACTGACTGACTTATTTATTTATTTATTTTATTTATAAGTCTATATAAATATAACTATATTCATCAATTATATTTGTTATGCATGGTTTTCTAAGAAACGACCCGTGTTTGCACACGGGTCTTACCGCTAGTTTTTGGACACTTGTCATTCATTGAAGTTATCCTCAAATCTATATTTATCTTATATTAATTAAATAAATAAATAATAAATTAATATTAAATCTTATCATACTTTAATAAAATATTAACCTCAAATCTAAATTTTTAATTTAATATATTTTTTAAACAAATACCTCTCTTTCCTACTTATATTAAATATATAAATAATAAATTAATATTAAATGTTATCCTAATTTATTAAAAAATATAACTTTTTTTATTATTTGGTATACAAAATTATATTTATTCAACTCGTGTAAAACGCAGGGTTTTAAAAATATAAGTTTTTTTTATTATTTACTATACAAAGTTACATTTATATAACCCGTGTAACACATGAAATTTTTAAAGATATAACTTTTTTATCATTTGCTACGTAGAATTAGATTTATTCAATACGTGTAATACACGGGGTTTTTAAGAATATAATTTTTTTATTATTTGGTATATTTTTCAACCCGACTATAAACGAGTTTTTTTAATGATACGACGTTTTTAGTATTTAATATAAAAAATTACATTTATTTAATCTGTGTAATACACATGGTTTTTAAAGATATAACTCTTTTTTAGATCTATTTCTCAAATCTAAATTGTTAATTTAATATATTTTTAAACAAATACCCCTCTTTCCTATTTATCTTATATTAAATATATAAATAATAAATTAATATTAAATGTTATCCTAATTTATTAAAAATATAACATTTTTTATTATTTAGTATACAAAATTATATTTATTCAACTCGTGTAAAACAAGGGGTTTTAAAAATATACGGTTTTTTTTTATTATTTACTATACAAAGTTACATTTATATAACCTGTGTAACACACGAAATTTTTAAAGATATAACTTTTTATCATTTGCTATGTAAAATTAGATTTATTCAACACGTCACACGGGGTTTTTAAGGTCATATTTTTTTTATTATTTGGTAGATTTTTCAACCCGACTATACACCGGTTTTTTAAAGATACGACGTTTTTAGTATTTAATATACAAAATTACATTTATTTAATCTGTGTAATACATATGGTTTTTAAAGATATAACTCTTTTTTAGATATATTCAACCTGTGTAATATACGTGTAATATACGGGGTTTTTAAGGATGTAATTTTTTTTATTATTTGGTAGATTTATTCAACCCGATTATACACGGGTTTTTTAAAGATACGACGTATTTAGTATACAAAATTACATTTATTTAATCTATGTAAAACACATGGTTTTTAAAGATATAACTTTTTTATTATTTGATATATAAAATTACATTTATTTAACCCGTACAATATACGGGGTTCATTAATATATAACTGTTTATTATTTAATATATAAAATTACATTTATTCAACCCGTGTAATACACGGGGTTCTAACCTAGTTATTTATAAAGTATTAATTACTTGTAGGGGAAAGATCCTGTACAAATAGCCTTTATCGTACAATACGTACGAAAGACATGAAAAGGTAAAAAAACACGGTGTTATTTTTGTAATTATTTTATTCGTAATTACTCTACAAGATTAAAATTACACTACAAGATTAAAATTACCCTACAAGATCATTTGTAGACTAATTATGATGCTCTACAAAATTACCCTACAACATCATTTGTAGAGTAATTATGACACTCCAAATTACCCTACAAGGTCATTTTACAAAATTACCCAACAAGATCAAAATTACCCCACAAAATCATTTGTAGGGTAATTTTGATAATTACTCTACGAGTAAATAATTACGAAAATGTCACCACGTTTTTTTTACCTTTTTCATGTCTTTCACACGTTTTGTATGATAAGACTATTTGTATTTGATCTTTTTCCGTTACTTTTAATAGAACTACATGTGTTATTTGTAAACTTTTCAGTTGTGTCATATATAAATCCAGCAAGTTGCACACACGGGTTCGAAGTGCTACAAGTTCATTATTAAAATATAATATACTAAAAAATATATTATTCACGATAATTTTCATATTGTTACTAATTAAAAATAAAACCATAATAATAACACACTTAAACATAAAGCCATAACATTTAAACATCCTATCCTAAAGCAATATATATCAAAACATATATTTAAATCTCATCGTCGTCGTCGTCATCAGTGACAGTTATCTCATAACCTTTGGGCAAGAAATTGTTGAACTAAAAAATTAGATTATTATTATTATGCCCTTTCAACAACTTTTTTACCCTTGCTATCACTCCGGCCGTGTCGATTCCGCATAAGGTTAATTGTCAACTGTTTTGCATGTTGATGTTGAGAATAACGTTATTATTAACTATTAAAAACTTAACAAATGTTAGCCTTTTGACCATAATATACGTATCTTTGAGCTTTAAAGTCTTTCATAACATCAAGAAACATTTCAAACTTTTCTCTTTGGTCTCCGAATATGTCCTTAACTTTCCTTACGTATGTTACAGCATCTATTACCGCCTCCTGACCTGATGGGGTATGGTATTAGACCCAACCCGAATGACCGGACATATCCGTTACTTATCGCCCTTTATTATAATATTTATTATTATTGTGTACTAACCCGCGAAGCCTAACGCGTTGTAGTTTACACTACACTAGGTTGTTGGCTTGTAGAGATAACCCCTAACTGGGCCTGGCCCATTGAGGTTAGGGGAGGCCCATGTCTCCTATATAAAGAGGTGTTCACCTCATTATTAGGGCACAAGATATGGAGCCGCCACACTTTTGTTACTGGAAACAGGGGATTCTTCCCCCTACCGGTCATCTCTACAGCTCCACCTTCCTGTCTTCTCCATTGCAGATCTAGGTTCAAGAGGAAGAACAAGGTGTGATTCTTCACCCTCATTGAGAAAGCGGTCCAATCATCCCGGCGGTGATTCCGTGTTTCAACATGACCTTTAAGATGAGAGTAGAGAGAATGAAAATTTATCGATTTAGAAAGAAACCCAACACATGCCACTCAGGGGCATCTTTGAGAATTAATTTAACCCGTCGAGCCGGAAAAAATGTGTCCTTTTTATTATTATTATTTTTTAAAATCAAATTGGTATTGGGTTCACTAAACCTAAATGTCTAGGGGTTAATTTCTAAACCATAAAAATTGTTTTGTAAACGAGCCTATCTTAGAGTTGGTATGGGTATACTATTTAAAAAAAAATTAACATATACATATTAGATTTTTTTCTAAAAAAACATATGCCCCTCGAAATTAACATATAGATATTAGTTTCGGAACATTTCCTTAACTCCCTTCATTCACGTATGTTATAGCATCGATGGTAGCATCAAATTTGTCGTCATCGATGGCTGCATCAACATCGTCGTCATCAATAGCGGTTATCTCATAACCTTTGGGCAAGAAATTGTTGAACTCAAAAATTAGATTATTATTATGCCCTTTCAACAACTTTTTTACCCTTGCTATCACCCCGCTTGTATCGATTCTGCGTAAGGTTAATTGTCAAATGTTTTGCATGCTGATGTTGAGAATAACATTACTAACTATTAAAAACTTAACAAATGCTAGCCTTTTGACCATAATATACGTACCTTTGAGCTTTAAAGTCTACCATAACCTTAAGAAAGATGTCATACTTTTCTCTTTGGTCTCGGAATGTGTCCTTAACTTTATTTACAAATGTTGTAGCATCGCTGGTAGTAAGGTGCTGTTTGATTTTTCAGAGGTAAAACGTCTGCAGTCTGCGGACCACATCTGCAGACATCTGTAGCTGAAGAGGTGGACCAAACCTCTGCAGTCTACAAGAAGAAGACTGTTTGTTTTTTTAACTTCTGCAAGCTGCAAGAAAGAAGACTGTTTGTTTATACACTAAACAAATATCAAGTTTATTGTTAAACAAATCTCATTTAAACCACAAACTGATATAGTATGCACCAAACAAACTGATATATTTAAACCACAAACTGGTATATTATGCTTAGTAATAAGAACATTAAATTGACCCACAAAAAGTCAAACTTACAAGGGGTGAAATAGGTGAAATGCAATGAAGAAAACAAGAAAGATAGATAATCAAACTAAAATCAAGAAAACAATGTAAACAGAGATGAGATGACCAGTGAATTCAAACTAAAACAGGGGAAACAAATTGATTTGAACAAAAAGGAGGTTTGTGAAATTCATGACTACCCTCCATTTCCATTTTATCTATGCCATGAAACCTTCTCAAATCAAGGCCATACTTCAATTTCTCAAGAAAAAATCTTTCAAGATAGACTATAGACTATGTTTTACAAATGTTTACCAAAATTTGTGATGGACAATTGTTGATTTTTATTCCAATTTGGTCGACTATGAACTAGTTAAAGCCACACTTTTCCAATCAAGCCTGATGATGTCACTCATTTCAAGATTTTGATTCGGTAACCATTGCTGCTAGAAGAAAAAGGGAATCTTCCAATTAGAGCCCCTAATGAACCCCTCATTTTGATTTTAATAAAGTTCAAAACCCACAACAGAAATTGAACATGTAGGGTTCTTTTGTGTTCTACTCTATAAAAATCAATTCTTTTTCATTAAGAACAAATACCCAGCGATTTTCAATAAGAACAAATACCAACCAAGCATAAAAGGATCACATACCTGAATAATCAGCTATTTTATGTGGAGTGGAATAAACTGGCTGTGTGGAGGGGATCAGCGACGGCTGTGTGAATGAGCTAGGGTTTTGGAGAAGGGGTTGTGGTATCTGGGCAAAAAGAAAGATGGAGAAGAGGTTTGAAGACTTGAGTCACATCTGCTCCAAGAAGAGGACGCGCAAACCTTTTTTAATGAAAGGTCTTCGAGAAAACAAAGTCTTCAGACCCAAAGGTCTGCGCGGCGCAGACATAAGAGGTCAAGAAGTTCTTCTTGAAAAAAACAAACAGCCCCTAAGTTTCTGAGCACTACCACCACCTCCTGATGCTTCACCACCTTCTCCTTCAGAGATTTGGGGCGGGCCATACGATCTTCCACTGGAAGAAGCAGAAGGTCTCTTAATTTGAGAGTTGCTAATCACATCGTCTCGCAATCTTTTCATTTCGGCACGATTGAACTACATAGCAAATACGGGTATGATCAAATTTGACTATATCATTATTAGAGTTTAGTGACAGGCCCACCTTAGGTTTCTTATATTCTCTATATAATGTAAACGTTATAAATAATATAGTCCAATTGGATTCTTTTAAGTAAAGAAGAAAAGGTTAACTAAATTCTTAGATGAATTAAGAATCTCAGATACGAAAAAGTAAAAACTAATTCCAACACTAAAGAAACTTTATTGATTTGATTCGGTTTACGATCATTAACAGTTATGGTGCAATGATCTTTTAATTAAACGGCTTGTATCAATACTAAAAATGTCATCAATAAATTTCGGAAATTTATAGAAGAATGATAGGTAAACGGGCAACAAGTTGTGCCACAACCCCGTTTTGAATAGCAAATCTAATCCCACCGAAAACAAAATTTTGGTTCCTCGACGTCAAAATCGACAACTTCGGGAGCAAGGGAACCAAATGTAGCAAAGACAAAGGGAATGAATACATGTTGTATCGATACTAGACATCGAGCCGTTTGGACGTCCACTCCATCTTAATGTCTAACCAAACAAAGTTGATTAGAGTTAGTCCACTACACCGTTCAGAATGTTTAAAAGCAGATTTGGGATCAAAAATTAAAATCAGTTTAGGGGTTTAAAAACTTGCACAACTTTATTTGAAATAATTAACAAAGTGTCCAGGTTTATTACGTAAAAAGATTTTGAATTTAAGATCAAGAAATCACACATAAGTGTTCCCTGATAAAATTGATTTAGCAAGACAAAAATTGATTTAGCAAGACATGAAGACTCAATTAAAATATACAAAAAACTTACGAAATTCTCTTCCAATCAATTCACAAAAAGAAATCAAATTGCTTTTTTTTCTCCAGCCGTGGAACCTCTCAAGTAGGGGTGTTCATCGAATCGAATATCGAATTTTCGAATTATTCGAATAATTTTTATTTTTCCTTGAATTCGAATTCGATTCGTATTCATTTAAAACCTACCCAATTCGATTCGAATTCGTATTCGAATAAAAACCCCAATTCGTATTCGATTAGTATTCGATTAAAAATTCGAATTCGAATCGAATTCGAATAAATTCGATTTGATTCAGTTTCTTTTAAAACATGTAAATAACTATTAAAATGAAACATAAGTTTTAAAGCAGTCATAAAACATTCCAAATAAAGTACTATAAGTCTAACATTCAAAACGAGAATTCAGGAATAACCACTACAAGTTAATATTTTTAGGGTTAGAAATCTACCGATAGATTTGCTACTTAGGTTTTAGTTATGGGCTATGTAGTGGGTTTGGTAATTGGTAATTTTAATACTTGGAATAAATGTTGAAAATAATTTCACTACTAGAAAAGGGGAAAATTTGCTACAGAAATTTCCTACACAATTTTTTTCGTCACAGATTACAACACCTTTATGACGAATTTCCTACAGAAAAAAATTTCATGATTTTGTTACAAATTTTTTATGCATCCATGACGAAAAACAAAAAAACCCTAATTAATTGACAGTTGCGTCACAAATCTGTCATAAATAACCTACAAAAGGTTAATTATTATTCTTTACCAAATAAATATTTATATAAGCCAAATAAATAAGGGAAAATAATATCGTTTCCTACAAATTTGTGACGAAAAATAAGAAAACCCTAATTAATTGACAGTTGCGTCACAAATCTGTCAGAAATTATATCGTTTCCTACACATTTATGACGAAATATTTATTTTTTAATTAACTTAAACCATCCGTCGGAATTCCGTCACAACTTGTGACAAGTTTCAGAGAAAAAATAAAAAAAACCCTATTTAATTGACAGTTGCGTCACAAATAATCTACAAAAAGATAATTATAATTGTTTACCGAATAAATATTAACATATGCAAAATAAATAAGGGAAAATGATAGCATTTTCTACACAATTCTGATAACATATTTATTTATTAATTAAAATAAACCATCCGTCGGGATTGCATCACAACTTGTGATACATTTCGGACAAATATCCTTGTATCAATACAATTTCCTACGCATTTATGACAAAATGCTTAAATCCATTGCAAATTGTCAAAAAGGCGTAGGAAACAATCCATGTATCAATACAATTTCCTACAGATTTATGACAAAATATAGATTCATAAACTATCCGTCAGGATTGCGTCACAACTTGTGACACATTTCTGACAAATATCCTTGTATCAATACAATTTCCTACGCATTTATGACAAAATGCTTAAATCCATTGCAAATTGTCACAAAGGCGTAGGAAATAATCCATGTATCAATACAATTGCCTATGGATTTATGACAAAATATAGATTCATAAACCATCCGTCAGGATTGCGTCACAAATTGTGACACATTTCCGATAAATATCCTTGTATCAATACAATTTCCTACCCATTTATGACAAAATGCTTAAATCCATTGCAAATTGTCACAAAGGCATATGAAACAATCCATGTATCAATACATTTGCCTACAAATTTATGACAAAATGCTTAAATCCATTGCAAGTTGTGACACATTTCTTACAACATTTAAGGATTTGTCACAAATGTGTAAGAAACAACCTATATAATTATTCTTATTTTAAATATTAAATGTACGTAACTACGTGGACGTATGGATATGAGTATAGTATGAGTATGTATATATGTATTTGTGTATGTGGGTATGTATGTATGTATGTATGTATGTATGTATGTATGTATGTGTACGTATATGCATGTTTGTATCAATATATGTATGTGGATGTGATTATATTTGTTATTAAGTGTGCATTTGTATACGTGTACGTATGTATGTATGTATGTATGTATGTATGTATGTATGTATGTATGTATGTATGTATGTATGTATGTATGTATGTAGCATGAATGCATGCATGCATGCATTAATGCATACATACATACATGCATACATACATACATACATGCATGTATGTATGTATGCATGTATGTATGTATATATGTATGTATGTATGTATGTATGCATATATGCATGTATGTGTATTTATATGTATATGTGTTCGTGTATGTTTATACATACATATATATATGTGAATATGTGTATATCATCTATATGTATACCTATTTGTGTGTGTATGTTTGTGTTTGTGTATGTGGGTATGTATGTATGTATGTATGTATGTATGTATGTATGTATGTATGTATGTATGTATATATGTGTGTGTGTGTATGTATATGTATCAACAAAACAATAATGCAATTTCAACTGGACTTTATCAACAAAACAATAATGCAATTAAAATAGGGGTGTAGTCTTTGGTCAAAGTTATTAGTAATAGAGTAATTAATAGTTTCCTTTTAGTAGTTGATTTCTTTTTATTAATTTTTGTTATGTACCAATTTAGAGAATGATTATTAATAAGAAATATGGGAGAGAATGATTTATTTATAGGTGTGCGCACGTGTGATTGGAGTTGGAGAAGGTCGCACGCGTCGTGTGTACGGGATGGATCTTCGGATCTACAATACTTGGTGACCGGGACATCTTCTTATTCTGTCGAATCTGCACCATCACAAGCAGAGTACCAACGGTCTCAAGAAGAGGTATCTTTATTACCATTTGGTATTACTAAATGTTAAAAATGTTGGTTCTTGTCACTAAGCCGACCCACCCATTTGATAGTTCAATTTTCACATACTAAGATCTCACTAAGCCGACCCATTGGGATGGTATTGTTTTGCAAGTTCTAACGGTTTGGTTCGCGTTTTTACCAAACCGTGAATACCCTAGTATGTATGTATGTATATAGAATCTATGCATGCATTATTATCTTTGGAAATCAAACTAATAAACGCCTTTTCGTTTGCCTTAAAACATTTCTTTATATAATGTATTTACTAATTATAACTATATATATTTTAACAACTTTTTAGGCTCAAGTTATGCGAACCCGAGAATGGTTGATCTTGAAGCTCGGGTTGAAGAAGAAAGGAATCTACTTTTATCTCGTCTTGAAGAAGAAAGGGATCTACTTGCAACTCGTCTTGACGAAGAAAGGAAAGCAAGAGAAGAACTTCAAAAACAACTTCAAGAGTTTGTGAAGAATTGGCGTCCTCCCTCTAATTAGTTGTAGTTTTTGATATCTTTTTGGAATTACGTTGAATTGTATTAGCTTATAGTTTAAATATATTGGAACTTGTGTTGTAACGCATGATTTTTGAATTTGTCATTGTGACTTCGGTGAATTTCGTAAAACAGGTTTTTGGTATTGCAGATTATTTCTGGAATTTTTCGCCAAAAAAATGCAGAAATATTATTTATTTTTTTGCAGTTTTTTTTTATTTAATAAATTAGGTGGTTGGAAATGTGTCACAACATAAATAGCTTTTGTGGGAAAACGGTCAAAAATAGTAGACCTTTTTTCTTTATTTTGTCAGAATTTTGTCACAAAACATACTCAGTTTCGTCGAAAAACCATTACAAACAATACTCATTTTCCTCATAAATTTGTAACAACACTTCTTATTTATTTATCGGAATTGTGTCACAAAAATACTCAGTTTTCGTAGGAAATTTGTAACAACACTTCTTATTTATTTGTTGGAAATGGGTCACAAAAAATACTCAGTTTCCTCGGAAATTTGTAACAACACTTCTAATTTATTTGTAGAAAATGGGTCACAAAAAACACTCACTTTCCTCGAAAATTTGTAACAACACTTCTAATTTATTTGTAGGATGGGTCACAAAAAATACTCAGTTTCCTAGGAAATTTGTAACAAAACTTCTAATTTATTTGTAGGAAGTGGGTCACAAATAATGTTGTATTAAAATTTGTTAATTTTTTTTTGGTCAGAAATGTGTAGCGAAAAAAATAAATCCTAAAAGATAATAATTAAATATATTGTAGGAGATTCGTAGCAATTTGCGACGTAGTAGTTTCGTAGAAAATGTGTAGGAAGTTGCGTAGGAAATGCGTTGAAAACGGGTTTCCTACGAGCTGTTTTCCTACATCATGTGTTTGTCATAAATGCATAGAAAAACCAGTTTTATGACGCATTTCCTAGGAAAACTGGTGTAAGAAGTTTCAGATTTTCTAGTAGTGTTTATAGTATAGCCCAATAAAAGTTATATATGTATTATACATAAAAATAATAAATAAAACGTTGTTATAAAAGCAGATATACAAACCCCACCAAATAACTGCTTTGGGCGGTTACACAATAACTATTTTAGAAGTTATTATCTATATCTATGGTTGACTTGTATCTGTACGATATACATATGAAAAATAGATTGTAAGTTGAAGATGGAATTCCATTTTTGTTCATATCACTTTATCAGCCACTTGATTCTCCGCTGAGATTTACAGCCATCTGCAACAAATCAAACTGGGATTAATTGGAAATGTGAAAGACAACCTTCTGTTCCTCACATCCTGCGGAACACACCACTGATTCTTCAACAGTTTTTCTCCAATTTCAATAACCGTCGTTCCTCAAATCCGGGTACGCATCATCAAACTTTCTGCACTACGTTTTAATGTTATATTTATTACAGTATAGATATGAAAATCCAAAGGATCACTCACAACTATCGATTTTACAACATGGTAACGGGAAGAATTTTTTTTCATATGCTTCTATGGTGGCATGCCAACATGTTTCATGTATTTTTTCGAACTTAATTTTACATCTGATCCTTTGGAACAAACGAAATACGATTTTCTATCTAGATTTTAGATTACGTGGCATATGATTATTTATCTGGACTATAGAACACCGTAGGAGTTTTTCTCTGAGTTGTACTTATAGACATAACATTTAAGAATTGAAACAACATATCACCGAATCTATTAATTTTTCTTCTTCCTCACTAACAAACAGCGGTCACTACCGACACACCACAATCTTACCCGAATTTTTTTCTCCGGCGATTATCCCCAACTGCAAACCATTTTCTGTGTCTTACCGACGGCTTGCTTGGTGGCGCTAGCCCGTTCGTTCCAGTTATGTTTTGATTTAAGATCCCGTCGATCTGTGCTACTGTGATGATTTTATCTGTGATACTAAAGATATATATATTTTAATATTTTGGATGACAGCCGTACCCCACTACCATTCATATCTTTTAATATTTAAATTTATTTGAAGTACATATATCTTATTATAATAAAATAATTATTTCTTGTCAAATCCTAACTCTGATTTTTGTTGAAGAACGTGAAAATTTTGTATAGAGTCATTTTACACGATGATAATACTATATTACTATATTATGGTATTCACACACAACTGTACTCCATCATCATCATCTTAACATAATATAATATACTATTATACTAACATATTAGCAAGTATAATTCGACCATATGTCATACAATTTTATGCCATACAAACATGTTTAAATTCTTTTTCGATTATATAGCACACTCTTTATGCTATAGAACCCGGACTTCTCACTAACGAGAACCTGAATTATAAAGAACCCGAAGTTCTCCTATAATATCCATTATATACACACGCTTGTTATTAAATGCATGTCTCTTTCCTTTGTAGATAATATGTCGAATTTATCAAAACTTGAATTCGCCGCCCTTGACATCTCGGGTAACAACTACCTCCCATGGGCTCTCGATGCTAAAATTCATTTGACGGCAAACAATCTGGGGGAGACAATTATTGATGGTAATCAAACTTCACCTCAAGACAAAGCGAAAGCGATGATATTCCTCCGCCATCATCTTCACGAAGATCTAAAGCGGGAATATCTAACTGTTGAGGACCCCCTTGAATTATGGACAAACATTAAAGAATGTTTTGACCACCAGAAGTTGGTCTTACTCCCCAAAGCCCGCTATGAATGGCTTCATTTACGACTATAGGATTTCAAGACTGTCAGTGAGTATAATTCTGCCTTGTTCCGCATTACCTCTGAGTTAAAATTATGTGGTGAAAAAATAACCGATGAAGACATGCTTGAAAAAACTTTCTCAACGTTCCATGCCTCAAACATGCTCCTGTCACAGCAATACTGGGAACGTAGATTTACTAAATATTCTGAATTGATATCATTTCTTCTGGTCACGGAGCAAAACAACAAGCTCCTACTACAAAATCATCAATCACGACCCGCCGGTGCAAGCCCATTCCCTGAAGCGAATGTGGCCAATTATCAAAGCGGACGAGGTAGAGGTAGAGGCCGCGGCCCCAGCAGAGGTCGTGGTCGTGGTCGAGGTCGAGGACGGGGATACACATGGCATCGAGAGTCTCAGAACACTAAAAATAGCGGTGGTGAATCGAGTCGACATAATATGGGGCGACCTTCAAAAGGGAAAAGTAGCGGGAACCAAGGTAACATTTGTTATAGATGTGGGATGTCAAACCATTGGTCCCGCACATGTCGCACCCCTAAACACCTCGTTGAGGCATATCAACGTATGATGAAAGACAAAGGAAAGAATGTTGAAACCAATCTGATTGAGGATGCACCTCCAGCCATGATACCAGACGTTCATTTGGATGCATGTGATTTTATTGAAAATGTTCTTGATGTTTAAACATATTTAATGTATTTTTTTATGCTTTACTTTATGTATGTGACCTTTATACTTGACCTTTGTACTTGATTTGGTTTGAAACTCTTGCAATGTTTCATTTTACTTCTTTGCATTAACTTTTATTTTTTTTTTTATTTCCTGAAGAAATATGTATACAAGCTCTAGTAGAGCTATTATTGGTGATGAATGTCTGGTAGATAGCGGTAGTACTAACACTATTCTCAAAGATATGAAATTTTTCTCTGAATTGTCTCCGGCAGAGACACCGATTGGTACTATATCTGGTGTCAGTAACCTTATCGAAGGCTCCGGTAGAGCACACATAATATTATCTTCGGGTACCCAATTAACTATTGATAATGCATTATTTTCTAGTAAATCCAGAAGAAATTTACTTAGCTTTAAAGATATTTGAAGAAACGGTTACCACCTAAAAACAATATCTGAAAATAATATTGAATATCTTCAAATTACTTCAAACAAAAATGGCCAAGAAACCATTGTTGAACAACTAGAAGCCTTATCCTCTGGATTATATAATATCAATCCTATCGAATCATACATGGTGAGTAACCAAAAGCTGTTAGATAAAGTGTCACGACCCCTGACCCACCCTGGACGGAATCGGAAGTCGCGAACAGCCCAGTGGTACCGGTGATTATTTTCAAAACATTGCAGCGGAAATTTCATCAGGACCGTGAGTTAGGAAAAATATCAGAGTTTAGAAAACACCGGATTTTATTATTAAATAGATGGGATAAACCCATGTTTTACAAATGTAGCTTTAATAAGGGATAAACCCCATTACATAAAACAATTTTTCTTAATTTGATTTATTTAATAAAATAAGCCACTTCTTGATGCCTTTCAGTGCCGTATCCATCTCTTACTCCAATCTACTGTAATTACCTGAAACGCGTTTTAAAAAGGTTTTGTCAGCGGGAAATACTGAGTGAATCATTCATTTTGCTAAAACGACTCAGTTGTTATAATTTACAGTATTAAGAGCGATTACAATGTTTCTATATCAACCAACTACCCTCGGTATTTGTCACTCGACTCGTTTCTGTGACAGTGGTCATATCACCCAATGGCTAACTCGTTGTCCAATGGTGATGATTATCAAGTAATGTATACAAAACCCCACATACCGGCTGTAATATGGAGATTACAAAGACTTAATCCCTGTAATTATAACTTTAAAAATAAACATGCTTTTGAAATTAAATTTGATAAAAAGAGAATGACTCACTTTATAATCATGCAGATTCATACGGGCAGAGTTTAATCTATAGATAAGCCTTGATATTGTAGATTTATACAGGCAGAGCTTAGCCTACTGATTAACCTTCTAAATTAATAACAGGCACACAATTCGGTTAGTAACTTAATACAGCATTTACGATAACTCACGAGATCAAACCCTAACAACGAATGACAAAGTGCGATACTTAAACATCCATCGAATTAACGACGAATGACAAAGCATAAACCCTAATGTGGGCAGCACTTAAACATCCATTGGATAGTTTAATCAATCGGACATTGAATCGTATCAGCGATCGAGTTATTACCCTGTATTGCGGCGTCGATTAGTGAATCGTGTGTGTTAATTGTGGTAAACAGAAGATATCTCGGAGCGTATTACGAATTGGCTCGTCGCTCAAATTCCAGAAATCAAGTCCCACGACCCTCTATTTATACCCAATTTTTGACACCCCTTGCGCACCGTAACACCAAATCTCTTACGGTGCGTAAGGGACACATTGGCACCATATGATAGCCACGTTTGGGACTAGGCCTGCTGAGTTGACGAATTGTTTAATTTCAATTTCGACAGCACATAATTTAGATAATCGTTACTAGGGTTTACCTCCCCCTGAGTTTTAGGGGCCCTGATCCTGATTCTGATTGTTCTGGAAATTTTAGGGTTTGTGCAGAATCACTTGGGTGTCTCAATTAGGGTTTCCTATTGGACAAATAAATTAAATAAATATGACTTTTGATGAGAGTTGTCACATTCTCCCCACCTTAATAAAATCTCGTCCTCGAGATTTACCGGAATAAGTGAGGATACTTTCGCTTCATTTCAGATTCCAGCTCCCAAGTGTATTCGGGTCCTCTCTTTGAATCCCACTTTACTTTAACTAGCACTAGTCGTTTGTGCTTGAGAAACTTCACTTTTCTGTCTTCTATCTGAAGAGGTTTCTCAACAAATTTTAACTTTTCGTTTACCTCTATATCTTGGAGAGGTACTATCAAAGATTCGTCTGATAGACATTTCTTGAGATTGGATACATGAAATACATCATGTACTCCAGATAACTCTTCTGGTAGTTGTAAACGATAAGCAACTAGTCCTATACGTTGGATCACTGGAAATGGTCCTACGTACCTTGGACTCAGCTTTCCTTTCTTATCGAATCTAACCACTCCTTTCCAAAGAGAAACTTTTAACAATACTCTGTCTTTGACTTGAAACTCCAATGGCTTTCATCTATTATCTGCATAACTCTTCTGGCGATCTCTGGCCGTCTTCAGCCTTTCCTTGATTTGTGTAATGTTGTTGGTCGTTTCTTGCACTATCTCCGGACCTGATAATTGACTTTCTCCTATTTCTGGCCAACAACCTGGAGTTCTGCACTTTCTTCCATACAGTGCCTCGAATGGGGCAGTTTCAATACTTGAATGATAACTTTTGTTATAGGAGAATTCAATTAAAGGTAAGTGATCGTCCCAATTTCCACCAAAATCTATTACATATGCTCGGAGCATGTCTTCTAGAGTTTGGATCGTCCTTTCACTTTGCCCGTCTGTTTGTGGATGATATGCAGTGCTTAGGTTTAGTCGAGTTCCCATTGCTTCTTGGAAACTTTTCCAGAAATGAGAAGTAAAACGACTATCCCTATCCGAAACAATGGAGAGTGGAACTCCATGTAAAGATACGACTTCATCTACATACAACTTTGCCAATTTGTCCACGCTAAAGGTTTCTTTCATAGGCAGAAAGTGAGCAGATTTGGTTAATCGATCCACAATTACCCAAATCGCGTCATTACCTTTTCTGGTTTTGGGTAACTTAGTAACAAAATCCATTGTTATGAGTTCCCATTTCCATACAGGCATTTCTAATTGTTGTAGTAGACCTAAAGGTTTCTGATGTTCTGCCTTTACTTGTGAACAAGTAAGACACTTAGAAACATATCTAGCTATATCCTTTTTCATGCCTATCCACCAGAAATTCTTTCTTAAATCTTGGTACATTTTATTATTTGCATGGTATACCTAGACTTATGAGCTTCTTCTAAAATCTTATTTCTTAATTCTCCCTGCTTAGGTACCCAAATTCTGCTTTCATGGAATCTCCAAATTCCATCAGCTCCTTGTTCTAATTCTTTTATTTGTCCCTTCATTCCTTCAGCATCATCCTTGTTTGCTGTTTCTTAAATATTCTTCAATTGTTTCATTAAATCTAACTGTAAATTTAACCTAAGAGCACGAACTTGCTTTTGCTTTTCATGGTACTTACGACTTAAGGCATCTGCAACTACATTTGCCTTTCTTTCATGATATTGAATATCACAGTTGTAATTACTTAGGATTTTCATCCATCTCCTTTGCCTCATATTTAACTCTTTTTGCCCAAATATATATCTTAGACTTTTATGATCTGTATAGATAGTAAACTTACTTCTGTACAGATAATGTCTCCAAATTTTCAGGGCAAAAATTACGGCTTCTAATTCTAAGTCATGAGTCGTATAGTTTTCCTCGTGCTTTTTCAATTGTCTTGAGGCATACGCAATTACCTTCTTGCGTTGCATTAGCACACATCCAAATCCTAATTTTGAAGCATGATAATATACTTCAAAATCTTCAGTCCCTTCTGGCAGAGCTAAGATTGGAGCATTGGTTAATTTCTGTTTCAAGATTCTAAAGGCTTCTTCTTGTTTAGGTCCCTATTCAAACTTAACTGCTTTACATGTTAGCTTAGTTAATGGTACAACTATTTTGGAAAAATCCTTAATAAACCGTCTATAATATCCAGCTAAACCTATAAAACTTCTAATTTCTATTGCTGTTTGTGGAACCTTCCAATTGGTAATCGCTTCTATCTTAGTAGGGTCTACATGAATCCCTTCTTGATTCACCATGTGTCCTAAAAATTGCACTTCTTGTAGCCAAAATTCACACTTTGAGAATTTGGCGTAAAGCTTTTCTTTTCTTAACAAAGTTAAGAGTGCATGCAAGTACTGGCAATGTTCTTCCTGATTTTTGGAATAAATAAGTATATCGTCTATGAAGACAATTACAATTTTATCCAAGTACGGTTTACAGATCCTATTCATCATGTCCATGAATGCTGCAAGTGCATTCATTAATCCGAAGGGCATGACTGTAAATTCGTAATGACCATACCTAGTTCTGAAAGTAGTCTTAGGTATGTCTTCCTCTTGTACCTTCAATTGATGATATCCGGAACGTAAGTCGATCTTAGAAAAATATCTAGCTCCTTGAAGTTGATCGAAAAGATCATCAATCCTAGGTAATGGGTATTGATTCTTAATTGTAACTTTATTCAATTCTCTATAATCAATACACATTCTCATTGAACCATCCTTTTTCTTAACAAACAATACGGGTGCTCCCCAAGGGGATGAACTAGGTTGTATGAAACCTTTACTTAGTAATTCATCTAATTGCTTTTTCAATTCTAACATTTCTGTGGGAGCTAACCGATAAGGTGCCTTGGCTATCGATATAGTTCCTGGAATTAGATGAATCCTAAATTCTACCTTCCTATCTGGTGGTAATCCTGGTAACTCTTCTGGAAATACATCTGGATATTCTGAGACTACAGGAATCTCCTTACAGTACAAAGTATTTATATTTTTATATAAAAAAAAATATTTTTATATATACTTAAAATTTGTTAAATAAGTATGATGACTTAATTTTAACTAGTCATTATCATGGTTGGATATTGGTTAGTGCTGCCTTGGTTAACCATAGGTGATCAGTCCATGCCTAACTAAGGCTAGGCTACCCAATACCTGCCCTTGACAATAACCCTAATACTTCAAAAGTAATACTACTACTAATAATAAAACTAATATTAATTACCAATACTAAATAAACTTAGATGAGAGTATACCTTAAACATAAGAGTCATCGTGCCAAATTTATATTTTCCAAAGGTCTTGCCTTGGAAGTTGTGTGTGATATACGTATAATTTAAATTTCATGTGTTTTCTTGTGAACTAGCACAATTTTACATGTTTCTTACTTTCGTTAATAGTATATGGTAACTCATTAGTAATTCTTATACTTTTGATAGTGTCCTAACTTAAAGGGTTCTCATTGTACGAGTTACAAGGTAAATGATCAAACGAAATAATGTTTAATATCAGAAAAGAGATTCCTAATAAAGAAATCTAGACACAGATGCTTGTGCTTTGTTCCTATTTAACTTTTGGAATTTCTTATAGATATTCATATCTATATAATCATATATTTCACATGCTGTAATAAACATACCATCTATCAAGTCAATGCATTTAACAGATTCATGTTTCCAAAAACCAGTCAGATATCAGATCATGATACTTATTTAGGGAAATCTTGTCACTGGTTTGACCTATTATATACCTTCTTACCCGGTTCTCGCCGGAGAGGTAACTTCAGTATATCCGGACAAACTGGAGAGTCTGCTACACCATACCCAGTCTTGCCGGAGAAAGTTTCCTATTTCCCATAAATAGTATCTTTTCAATATTTTAAAAGTGCCTCTCTTATTTAGAGCTTTTATCCAGAATCAAGGAAATTTATATTTCCATAACATATCTTTATTATTATATTGGTCACTAGACAATTCCTGTGACAGTGTCAATTTATTATTGATCATTCTTTCAACTAGTGACTCAGGTCATATTAGTGTTGATCATTCTCTCAACTAGTAATTGTGGTTATATCACTCTTGATCATTCTTTCAACTAGTGATTCTGGTCATAACATTGTTGATCATTCTCTCAACTAGTGCTGTTGGACATGTCACAGTTGATCATTCTCTCAACTAGTGACTTTAGACTTAGTAGTGTCCTGTGATATTACTTTGTCAAATAGCACACTAAAATCCATCATACTTTATTTACATAATTACTTAGCTTATCTCAAAACTGATACTAAGGCATCTTTTCTTAAGTTCAAGTCTAAATGCTATCATGTGTGCTACCAGTTAATAGCAATCTCCTAACTCTTTTATATATACTTAGGTATCACAACACTTTATAGGCTTAAAGCAGTGGCAGTGGCTCTGATACCACCTTCTGTCACGACCCCCGACCCACCCTGGACGGAATCGGATGTCGCGAACAGCCCAGTGGTACCGGTGATTATTTTCAAAACATTGCAGCGGAAATTTCATCAGGACCGTGAGTTAGGAAAAATATCAGAGTTTAGAAAACACCGGATTTTATTATTAAATAGATGGGATAAACCCATGTTTTACAAATGTAGCTTTAATAAGGGATAAACCCCATTACATAAAACAATTTTTCTTAATTTGATTTATTTAATAAAATAAGCCACTTCTTGATGCCTTTCAGTGCCGTATCCATCTCTTACTCCAATCTACTATAATTACCGGAAACGCGTTTTAAAAAGGTTTTGTCAGCGGGAAATACTGAGTGAATCATTCATTTTGCTAAAACGACTCAGTTGTTATAATTTACAGTATTAAGAGCGATTACAATGTTTATATATCAACCAATTACCCTCGGTATTTGTCACTCGACTCGTTTCTGTGACAGTGGTCATATCACCCATTGGCTAACTCGTTGTCCAATGGTGATGATTATCAAGTAATGTATACAAAACCCCATATACCGGCTGTAATATAGAGATTACAAAGACTTAATCCCTGTAATTATAACTTTAAAAATAAACATGCTTTTGAAATTAAATTTGATAAAAAGAGAATGACTCACTTTATAATCATGCAGATTCATACGGGCAGAGTTTAATCTATAGATAAGCCTTGATATTGTAGATTTATACAGGCAGAGCTTAGCCTACTGATTAACCTTCTAAATTAATAACAGGCACACAATTCAGTTAGTAACTTAATACAGCATTTACGATAACTCACGAGATCAAACCCTCACAACGAATGACAAAGTGCGATACTTAAACATCCATCGAATTAACGACGAATGACAAAGCATAAACCCTAATGTGGGCAGCACTTAAACATCCATTGGATAGTTTAATCAACCGGACATTGAATCGTATCAGCGATCGAGTTATTACCCTGTATTGCGGCGACGATTAGTGAATCGTGTGTGTTAATTGTGGTAAACAGAAGATATCTCGGAGCGTATTACGAATTGGTTCGTCGCTCAAATTCCAGAAATCAAGTCCCACGACCCTCTATTTATACCCAAATTTTGACACCCCTTGCGCACCGTAACACCAAATCTCTTACGGTGCGCAAGGGACACCTTGGCACCATATGATAGCCACATTTGGGACTAGGCCTGCTGAGTTGACGAATTGTTTAATTTCAATTTCGACAGCACATAATTTAGATAATCGTTACTAGGGTTTACCTCCCCCTGAGTTTTAGGGGCCCTGATCCTGATTCTGATTGTTCTGGAAATTTTAGGGTTTGTGCAGAATCACTTGGGTGTCTCAATTAGGGTTTCCTATTGGACAAATAAATTAAATAAATATGACTTTTGATGAGAGTTGTCACATAAAGACACATTCAATGTATGGCATGACCGTCTAGGTCACCTTGGTAGCATAATGATGAGACGAATAATCAAAAGTGCAAACGGGCACCCTCTTAAAAACTTAAAAGTTTTGCTACCACAAGATTTATCATGTGCAGCATGCTCTCTGGGCAAACTTATAACTCGCCCCACACAAACTAAGCTAATACATGAAACGCCCTCATTTTTGGAAAGAATACAAGGGGATATTTGTGGGCCAATTCATCCTCCGTGTGGACCATTCCGCTATTTGTTGGTCTTAATTGACGCATCCTCAAGGTGGTCACATGTGAGCCTTTTAGCTACTCGAAATGTAGCATTTGCCCGACTTTTAGCTCAAATAATACAATTGAGAGCCAATTTCCCCGACAATCAAATTAAAAACATCCGGATGGATAATGCGGGAGAGTTCACATCTCAAGCTTTTAATGATTATTGTATGTCAATTGGGATTAATGTTGAACATTCAGTACCTCATGTTCACACACAAAACGGTTTAGCTGAATCTTTGATTAAAAGATAACAAATAATCGCTAGACCACTTTTAATGAGATGTAAACTACCATCTTCTGCATGGGGACATGCTATTTTGCATGCCGCTGCACTGATTAGATTGTGTAGGATCGAGAAACGACCTGAACGAGTCTATCAGAAGAGTTCTAATCCATATCAAAGGCGGAATTCAATGATAAGGACTTGAATACTGCTTGATTCACTATTGAACTGTCTTGTTTATTGATATAACAACGTTTTACAGCCTGGAGACACTTCGGCAGCACCTCGGTACCGGAATCAGAAAGTTACAAATGATTTGAATCAAGGCACTATATATAGACAAGCTATTTCGTACGAAATGTGCAAGACCTATTTCGTGCGAAATGGACAATGTCCATTTCGTGCGAAATGCCCTTGTTCCATTTCGTGCGAAATAGTTACAATCACACGTTCCTCGTATTTCGTGCCCTGATATGTCAAATCTAATACACGACTTGATACAAGATGAAGTCGACAGACATATGCACCAATAGACTCCCCCTTGGATGTCGACGAAGTCTTCAGCACATCTTCAGTGTCTTCAGTCTTTATCAGTCTTCGTGCTTTTCCAAAGTATCTAACAGTGTAAACATCCTTAATCTCCATCTTTTCCCTTTCAGAATCTCAATCCTCTCTCTAAATATCTTGATCAGATCTCTTGATTCCTTAAATTCATCAGTCATCAACAGTTTGTAAACTCCCCCTTGCTAGCAGACTCCCCCTTAAGCTGTTCCGGGATCATAATCTGACATAGCTCTCCTTCTGAGATCGTGACCTGGCTTACACACTTCTAATCTTGCTTTGCAACTTTCACAGGTTCAGGATCGCTGCCTGGCTCTCTGTAGCCACAAGATCTGGAACCTGGCTATCCTGCACAAATCTCTACCCAAAAATAAATTTCACAATCATTAAAATTTAACAAATTTATATACCACTTGTAGAAATCCTTCAAAATGATTTAACATTTATAACTTCTGATGACCACTTGTAAAACTACTATTCAGATTTAACATTTTCATTTCAAAAATATTTCTCTTTTCAAACAAACTTTCCCAAACCATTTGTTCGTCATGTTTAGCACTTGGAATTTTGAAAATCAGCTTTTCAACATCAGTTGTCGAAAATAAGATGAAACAAAATCTTTTTGAGTTTTCAAAATTTTATGCTAAAACACACAAATGAAATGCAGTAAAGAAATATTTACAGACAATATTTTTGTGAGTTTGTGTAAGAGGATCATATCAGTTTTTGACAAATCACTAACACCGTTGAGCTTTAAACACTTTAAGTTCTAAACGATTCACTTAGATTGTCAGTATACTTATCCACTTAAATTTTCACACAAAGTTCAACTGCTTCGAGATACGAGATTAGTGTTTTAAGGACTTAAACTTATTCGCGTGTCCCACCTCTGAATATACTCCCGTATCCATAACCCAATATTCAGTCTTACAGGTGAATATACCTAGATGATATCTGTAAGGAGTAAATTGCGAAACCTTGAGAGCTCAATTTTTCTTTTAGAGTTGAAGGTTCGACTTTTGGTGTGTCCCCCTTGGGGATCTTCTTTACAACAGCACTTGACTTTATCTTTTTGATTTTTTCGTCAATTTTTATGCTGAGGGTGTGCTTTTATTTCAAGCAAGAGAAAAGTATTATACGGGGACTAGGCCATTGCTTCCGCATTATCAGAAGTCCCGGGATAATACCCCAGATATCACTATATCACTGAGTATAAAGACCTAGTATCTCAGAAAGAGGGACCTTTCAAACAAGATTTCGGGGGTTACCCATATATCCGAGAGATGTTCCCCACGAGATAAGGTAAGTAAGATATTTAGGTTTATATCTCGAACACAATCTACTAAGCGTGTAAAAACCTACTAGCATATCATCAGTGAGACCGTTTATCACATTTTTAACATTCCAATTTTTTAGCATGCTGTGACTGTCTACTGATGTACTATCATTTCCTCTTTTTCTCAACAAAACTCATTTTGAATTTTATCATGTTTTTGGCTTTTTCAAATTTTCTAATGTTTTTGGATTTTCAGAAATTTCTTACTCCCCTTAAAATTCAAAACCATTTAAAGAAAATTTGACAAACTGATGTGAATTGCTTCAAATCACCATCCACTTGGCTTAAACAATCAGAACTCCCCCTGACAACAAACTATTTTCCCATTGTGATTTCAAAACACTTAAGTTTGTTTTAATCAAATGGTTTTTCCGGAAAATTAGTTTTGTTGATTTCACCACTTGTAGGAAAGGGGATTCATTCATCACTTTGTTTTCTCAACCACTTGTAGAAGAGTTACATCGAGTTCAACTTAATGACCTTGATTAACCACTTGTAAGATCAGAAACCACTTGTAGGTTCTCATAAACCACTACCACTTGTAAATAAAAATATGACAGTTTTTGAAATACCATATGTAGGTCGAAATATCACTTGTTGTGAATTTCTCAAGAAAGATGCCGATTCCTACTCCCCAATTACCAACCTGGGAGTTCCGGCAAGTCCGATATTTATTCATCAAAAAATATCGACACCCAAGCCTGACCATCCTTAGGTGTGATTTTCTCATTTTCACTGTCACTTTCAACAGGCTTGTGAACCTTTTTTTGGAAGCATAGAGTTGTTTTACTCCTTTGACTCTACCATCGACCATTTTTTCAAAAATATGATGCACCTTCCCGTTAAAAGCTTTTTCAACATCAAAATCTTTCTTTTCAGAATAAAATTGATTTGAAATTTCAACTTTTCCAACTTTTTGTTTAAAATTATCAGCCCGCAATGGTGGAAAATTTGCATCATCCATTGGCGGCACTGATTTCTCACAATTTAGCTCAACTTGTGGCTCTTCTGACTTGATGGAATCAGATTCATCGCCAGAATGTGGCTCCTTTGCTTCCAAAGAAACAAATTCATTGCCAGAAAGTGATTCGGTTTTCTTAACAACCCACTTTTGGTTGTTCAGATTTGTCTTTTTTGTAAAATCTTTTGGAACATTCACCAACTTCATGTGTTGAATTTTCAAAAACTTTGAATTTTCCAGTTGGTGATTCATTATCAATCACTTTCTCTTTTAGTCTAGAAACTCCCTGTTTTTATTGGTTGCCTTTGGACAGTTATGGGCAATATGACCAACTACATAGCATTGATAACAGGTTCGAGTTTCCTTCCTCTGAACATCTTGTTTCTTGGCAAGGAATTCTCTGTTTGTTTTGTTTCCAAAATGAGCTCTTCTCTTCTTCTTCAGAAGATGTACCTGAGACAAATTTAGTTTTTGGCTTATAAATTTTCTCATTTTTATCATTTTCTGTTGGAATAAAACCAAGTCCTTTCTTTTTGAAATTACAGTCATGGTTTGGTTTCTTTCGATAACCTGAACCAGAATTGTAACCTTTTTTCTTGTTTAAACGTTGTTGAACTCTTGAGGTGTAAGGATTGGGTTTTTTAGAAAGATTTATATCTTTTATTTCAGAAATATTAATTTTTGTTAGTTTGAAAACCGTTTTAATCATTTCTGGTTTAACACCTCTTATTGGAAATTCCTCATCAGAAAATAATTTGTCAGAATTATTCAAAGTATATGCTACTTTAAACATTTCGTCATTCAAATTGTTCTTTGATAGAAGAAATTCTTTATTGTAAACCCGTTTGTCCTTTTTGACTTTCGGACTAGGAGTATCAGGCTTTGGCTCTGAAGTTGACTCCTTGGTTTCATCTTTATCCAACACATGATCCACTACTTTCTTCATTAATTGAGATTGTTGATCAGTGTCAGACTCAGTGAACGTGACATCTATATTGTCTGGCAATCCATGAGAAGTTGGTTTAGACACCCACTTCAAATTTGTTGCCTTATT
>JARYGA010020387.1:0-52619 GCA_030545235.1 Helianthus tuberosus
TTAGTCTTTAGCAGCCCATGTATTGCTATAACAATTCCTTTACTACTGGTAATCTTAGTAGAATTATTGGTGAAGAAAGTCTTTGTAAGTACTTTTACTCGTGGTTACTCTTATCTTCTCAAGAGTTCTTAATGAAAGTAGAATTCCTCTCATAAGTGTAAGTTTTAGACGTTTTGTGCCTAGCACAACTTTTAGTTACAAGATTCCTAATGCGTCAATAATCTAAGGTAATTCATGGGAAATTCTTATACTTTTGATGGTGTCCCAACTTAAAGGATTCCTATAGTTCATATTGTCACACGAGTTACGAGACGGATGATTAAAAGGAATAGTGTTTGATATCAGAATTATAGATGTATACGAAAGGTTCATGATAAAGAAATCTAAAATTATCATTGACACACATGCTCGTGATTCATCCTAAATTGTCAATTATTATGGTCTTTGGACTTTCTTATAATAGACATACATATCTATACAATCCTATGTTTCATATATTGTAATATATATACCATTCGTAAGGTTAATGTATTTAAAAGGTTCATATTACGAAAAACAGGTCATACATCAAGTCATGATACTATTTACAGAATTCTATAAATTTAAAATAGCATATACCCCATCTTACCCGGTCTCACCGGAGAGGCAACCCCATCTTACCCGGACAAGCTGGACAGTCTACCACACTATACCCAGTCTTGTCGGAGAGATAATTAGCATTATATTTCCTATAAATAGAATTTATCAAATCATGATTTTAAAGGTGCATCTTTTAATAAGGCTTTCATCAAGGAATAGGGAAATTACTATTCACATGTTGGATCATATTCCAGAACCGAGTAGTACCAATAAGCAAGAAATAACGGTGATCAAGTGGTACCGGTGGTTATTTCGAAAATATTGCAGCGGAAATTTTCAGCAGGACCGTGAGTTAGGAAAAATATCAGAGTTTAGAAACACCGGGTATTATTTATTAAGCAGATGGGAATAAACCCATGTTTTACAAAGGTAGCTTTAATATGGGATAAACCACTTCTTTAAGCCTTCTTGGTGCCGTATCACAACTCTTATTCAGATCTACTATAATCACCTGAAACAAGTTTAAAAACATTTTATCAGCAGGAAATACTGGTGAGTTCATTCAGTTGTACAAAAACACATTGTTATAATTATAGCATAAAGAGTTTTTACATTTGTTTACATCTTTCAATTACCCACAGTACTTGTCACTTGCCTATTTCGGTGACTGTAGTCATATTACTGTTGACCAACCCATTGTCCAAGAGTAAAGCTTATCAAGTAATGTATACAATACCCCACATACCAGCTGTAATATCAAAATGCAAAGAGTTAATCACTTTAAATACAGCTAGAAAACATTTACGGTTTTGAAAGCATTTAATAAAATAGAATGACTCACCTTTTCGGTCTATAGTTCTTGATTTAAAAAGGCCTCATGATTCTAAGCCTACTGATAGGTAAGCGTCTACTTTTATAGTTCTGAATCTTCTGGTAAATAAGCATCTATTTTGATTATATGTTTATAGTTCGGAGTTTTCCGATAGTTAAACATTTAGTTTAATAGAGTGGAATACATATTAGTGTAAAACCAATCAAACCAAATAATGATCACGAGATCAGAACCATAACGTAAGTCCACAAAGTATAGTCTTATTTAGATAGCACTTTGGCATTCGTTAGTTGGTTCCCGGATCGATTGGATAGAATATCGTATCGTTGATTATTGGTTAGAACACTAACGTATAGAGAGAAGAAGTAAAAGAATGAGCAAGAAAGAATGAATCCTAACCTTCCCCAACTGATATCTACCCATATATACCTTCCCTAGTTGTTACCTAGCTCATAAATACATATTTAGATGTTATGTTATTAATTTAACCGTTTTGCTGTTTAAACTTAGTTGTTTAACTGATATTTTAACTGTTTAACAGATTAACTTACTTAGTTGTTAAGTTTCCTTCCTGTTAAGTTTCCTTACCTAATAAGTTTTCTTACCTTTTAAGTTTTCTTAGCCACTAAGTTTTCTTACCTGCTAAGTTTTCTTAACTGCTAAGTTTTCTTAACGGCTAAGTTTACTTAACCGTAAAGTTCACATAACCGTTAAGTTTACTTAATCACTAAGTTTACTTAATCATTAAGTATTCTGGTTTAGCAACCCCCTGGTTAAGAGTTCTAATTTCTAGATACAATGGAACTCGTATTAGTGTATTAACTTAATTCAACTTTAATGATAATCACGAGATCAAAACTCACAAGGTGATGACAAAGTATAGCCCTATTCGGGCAACACTTAAAAATCCATTGGATTGGTTTTAATCGATCAGACAGAGTACGGTACCAGTGATTCGAGTTAGTACGCTAATTATGGGAAGAGGTTTAGAACTCGGGTATAATAGCAACAGAGTAGTGTAGAGCGAGAGAGAAAGTGAAAGAAAGAAAATGAAAGTGAACAACTGAAATTGTCCAGGGCTCGTCCCTTTTATATCCGACTTTTGACCTGGTTGCGTCGCGCGAGCAATTTTTTGTTTAACAATCGCGTAGCGCGATGGGGTTAAGCTAGGCATAGGCTGCCACATGTCTAACATAGGTTCGACATGTGGCACGATGTCGTGACACATTTCTTTAGCCGCCTTTTTCGTCCAATCGCGTGTTTTATTTTATTTTCGTGCTGATACTTATAGCGTATACTCCGGTCTTGATCCTAAATAGTTCGGTTTATAATTATGAGTTTTATAAGGGTACTTTTGTGCGGGTTGGTTCATCAGCCGTCAAGTTTTCTGATTGAGTATTACAAGTTTCGTCGGGCACACTTGGGGTTTTGATTATGGATTGTCTTCGGGAATATTTTTTAGGTTGTTACGTCCTCCCTACCTTGTTTTAAATCTCGTCCTCGAGATTCATTGAAGTAATTATGGGAATTTCTGTTTTATCTCCAATTCCAATTCCCAAGTATATTCTTGTCCACGTTTTAAATCCTACTTCACCTTGACCAGAACTAATCTCATATGCTTTTAGGATTTTTGTCTTAAACCTATAAAGGTCTTTCAATGGACATAGATTTTCGTTTATCGCTATATCTTGAAGAGATACTACTAAAGATTTATTAGCTAAGTATTTCCTTAAATCATGTATATCTGTCATTTCTTCTAGTAACTTTTAGCTAATAGGCTACTGGTCCAATTCGTTTAATGATTTTGAGTAGTCCAACAACCCTTAGGCTTGATTTTCCTTTCTTTCCGAATCGGACTACTACTTTTCATGGAGAAATTTTTTAATAGCATTCTTTCTCTGATTCGAAATTCTAATGGCTTGTCGATCTCATGGCCTAATAGTTGCCTTTTCTCCTGTTTTTGCCTACCATACTGGATGGCACTTTCATCCATAGTGCTTCAAATAGGGCAACACTAATATTTGTATGCTAACTATTTGTTTATTGAAGACTTCTTATGAGTTGCTAGATTGCCTCACTTTTACTAATATCTATCATACATGGGCTTAGCATGTCTTACTATGTTTGTATTGTTCTTTTATCTTGCTCATAAGATGTACTCAAATTCAGTTGAGTTTCCATGGCTTTTGAAAATTTTCCTAGAATTGGAAAGTGAAATGACTATCTCGATCCGATACGATAGATAACGAGATTCCGTGTAATGAGACTATTTCGTCCACATAAAGCTTGAATAAGCGTTTTATACTAAAGGGTTCCTTCATTAGTAGGGAATGAGCTGACCTAGTTAGTCGATCCACAATCACCCAGATTATGTCGTTACATTTTCTTGTTTTGGGTAATTTGGTAAAAAAAAATCCATTGTTATTAATCCAATTTTCATACTAGCATTTCTAATCGTTAAGGTAAACCTAATGGGTTCTAATCTTTAGTTTTAACTTTCTAATAAATTAAATATTTAGAGACATAACTTGCTACATCCTTCTTCATTCCTATCTATCAGCAATTCTTATTCAAACCTTGATACCTCTTATCACTTTCACAATACATCATACACTTAGTTTTATGAGCTTCTTTGAGAATCCTATTTCGTAGGTTTCCTTGAATAAGTACTCAAATTCTCGTTGGTTTGTGATCACTCCTCCTGTTAGATTAGGAATCTTAACAAAATTCTGATTACTTAAGATTTGAGCATGATTGGATGCTAATCATTCCATTTCTAACACTACATTGAATCTAACAAAGGTTTATATGATGTAAAGTAGAACTAAGTTTGTATCCTAGCAATTATCTTTTCTTCCGGAAGTACTCCACGAATATTGGTAGTGTTCCATACTTGCCTCAGGAATCATTGTCGTCTCTTATGTTGTGAGAACAATGCCTCGGCGTTCCTCTTGGGATCTTCGGTTGTTTTCGTCTTGTTTTCAGGTGTTTGTGTCAGTTCGTACAATCTTGACGGATATAAGTTGCTTTCCTAATGGAAACATATACGACAACTCTTTCCATGTTCTTCCTCCTTGTGTCCAGGTATAAATCCTGTGGTCAAATATTTGCTAACTCGTCCATATTACTAATGGTTTGTAGTTTGACTACCGTTATCTGATCACGGATCTTACTGAGTAGTTCCAAATAAAAAGAAAATTAGTACATATTTTGGCGAATCCAGAACTAGTACCATTTTCGCATATTCGAAGAATTTTATCGTATACTCACGACAATTTCCACCAATCATTTGGTGATTTTGTTGCCATTTGTTCTTTTTATAAAGCAGACAGAATTTCCTTTCTATCAGTTCTTTTCATTCTTTGCATTTCATGGCATATGTCATGATCTTGTGCTTGGAAGATCAGGTCTCACCATCTTAATGGTTATTTTTGAAGCATACATTACTTCATTCTTCTCCGCGTATATACAAATGGACAGCTTTAGTCCTTAGCAGCCCATGTATTGCTGTAACAATTCCATTATTACTGGTAATCTTAGTAGTATTATAGGTGAAGAAAGTTTTGTAACTGCATCTAGTCGTGGTTACTCTTTTCTTCGCAAGAGTTCTTAATGAAAGTAGAATTACTCTCATTAGCGTATGTTTTAGACGTTTTGTGCCTAGCACAACTTTTAGTGACATGTTTCCTAATGCGTCAATAATATAAGGTAACGCATGGGAAATTCTTATACTTTTGATGGCGTCCCAACTTAAAGGATTCCGATAGTTTATATTGTCGCACGAGTTACGAGACGGATGATTAAATAGAATAGTGTTTGATATCGGAATTATAGATGTATACGAGAGGCTCATTATAAAGAAATCTAAAATTATCATTGACATACTTGCTCATGATTCATCCTAAACTCTCAATCATTATGGTCTTTGGACTTTCTTACATATAGATATTGTCGCAACCCTCGACCCCTTGCCCCGGGAGTGGGCGGCCGCGGTTACTCAGAGCGGGTGGTATCGGTGTTTATTAATTTGGCAGCGGAATTGAGACATCAGGACCGTAGTTAGGAAATATTTATCAGAGTTAAAACACCAAACTTTTTATGTAGATATAATAAGTAGATGGGATAAAACCCAAGTTTTCAATTACAATACATTAGTAGGGATAATCCCTAATTTATTGAATTCAAAATCTCCTTTTTATTTAGGTAACTTTTATAGCCACATCTTGAAGCCTTCAGTGCTCTACAACTGGCTTCTATTAGCTTCACATTAAGTTACCTGAAATGCGTTTTAAAAAGGTTTTATCAGCAAGAAATACTGATGAGTGTCTCCCAGTTTAATCAAAAGTTTTATAACTTTACAGTATTGAGAGCATCAACGATTACAAAGTTTATATCTACCTAATTACTCATTCGGTACTGTCAATCCTAACTTGTAGTCATGCTACTATTCGCAATAGTAACGAGTGTCAAGTAATGTATACAAAATCCCAACATACCATCAGTAATTGTAGAATACATATACTCAATCACTGTTAAGAATAATTTAAAAAGTTTGAGGTTATAGTAAAATATTTTGAATGATTCACAAAAAGGGTTTACAAAAAGAGAATGTACTCACATTGCTGATTTAGATAATACTATAGCTTCCTGGTGTTTCTCCTGGTTATTATCTATTAAAATTTAAACAATGCACAGATGTTAGTAAGATAACCCAAATCACATTAGCCGTACAACACGAGACAGAACTCCAACGAACTGAGTCAGGCAGAGCCTTGACATGCGTTAAGGAGCCCTAGATCAATCGGGTAGGGTAACAAATACGTGATCGGGGTTATAATACTTAGAACGAGGTAGAGCTTCACTTTTTAGGGGTATAATACCCGAGTAATATTGCTATTATAGCGTCTGAGAGAGGAAATGAAATTTGAATGGAGAAGAATGAGGCCAAAGGCCTCTATTTATAGCCTGACCAAAGGCGGCTCGCGCCCCGCGATGCCCCCTGGTTCCTTTTCGCGGCCCGCAAGGCTAGTATACTAGGGCCTAGCCTTGTCGACTCACCTATCTAACTTCAACACATAGCAGGCCATGTGGCGCACCAGGGTGCTACCTGGTGTCACTCCGTCGCGCCACGTGGCAGACCCAGGGAGATGGGTCGCGGCCCGCGAGTGATTCCAGTTTCTTGTTTTATTTATATTTTATTAATATAAATGTATTTTAGGCCCTTTAACGCGTATACGGGGCATATTAGGAATGTTAGGGATGTGTTAAGGGGTTTTTGGAGGTTTGTTATATCCTCCCCACCTTGTTTTAGATCTCGTCCTTGAGGTTTACTAGAACAGGTGTGGATATTTCCTTTGCATCTCTAACTCGAGCTCCCATGTGTATTCTTGTCCTCTCTTGGAATCCCATTTCACTTTGACCAGAACTAATCTCTTGTGTTTAAGATTCTTGATCTTCCTATCTTCAATCTGAATGGGTTTCTCTATAAACTTAAGTTTCCCGTTTACCTCTATGTCCTGAAGAGGTTTTACTAATGATTCGTCTTCTAAGCACTTTTTGAGATTACATACATGAAACACATCATGTATTCCTGCCATTTCCTCTTGAAATTGTAGCTGATAAGATATTGGTCCTACTCTTTTGATAATGTCAAAAGGTACAATATACCTAGGGCTTAGATTTCCTCTTTTAACGAATCTGTCTACTCCTTTCCATGGATAAATTTTTAACAATACCTTATCTCCAACGTGAAATTCTAAGTGTTTTGTCTGTTATCTGCATAACTCTTTTGGCGATCTCGTGTTGTTTTCAGTCTTTCTTTGGCTTGAATTATCTTGCCTGTTGTTTCTTGTACTATCTCTGGTCCAGATAGTTGCTTTTCTCTAATCTCTGCCTAACAGACCGGAGTTTGACATTTTCGTCCATAAAGTGTTTCAAATAGTGCAACATTAATGCTAGTATGATAGCTGTTATTGAGGAAAACTGGACGCTGCCCTCTTCACTAAGGAAGTCGATGGGCATTTACTGATCGTTCAGATATATGTTGATGACATAATTTTCGGGTCAACAAATGAAAAACTCTGCAAAGATTTGAACAAGTGATGAAGCAGAAGTTTGAAATGTCGTCAATGGGTGAGATGAAGTTCTTCCTAGGGCTACAAGTTGATCAAATGCCTGAGGGAACTTTCATACATCAAACGAAATACGTTTACGATATTTTGGAAAAATTTGGGATGTTTGAAATGGCGCCAATGTCCACCCCATTAGCAACGAATCATGGTATAAACCCTGATCTCACCGGAAAGATGGTCGACCAACCGCTCAATGATTGGTTCGCTGATGTATTTGACCACATCAAGACCCGACATCATGTACCCGACATGCCTCGCGGCCCAATATCAGTCAAGCCCTAGAACGTCGCACATGTCTATCGTTAAAAGGATCCTACGCTAACTGAAAGGAACCCCAAGCCTGGGGTTGTGGTATCCCAAAGATGGTGACTTCATGCTCGAAGGATACTCAGATTCTGACTTCGATTGCTGCAAACTTAACGCAAAATCAACAACTGCACGATGCCAATTTTTCGGACCCTGACGGGTCACGTGGCAGTGTAAGAAGCAAACCTCTGTTGCTCTATCAACATGAGAAGCAGAGTACGTATCTGCTAGCAGCTGCTGCTCGCAGATCCTTTGGATTCAGCAACAGATGCGCGATTACGGTTTGCAATTTCTTACCTCTCCTATATTTGTTGATAATGAGGCTGCAATCAACATAACGAAAAATCCGGTACATCACACTAAAACTAAACATATAGAAATTCGTCATCACTTCATACGCGACTGTTATGAAAAGAAGTTGATACGAATAGACAAAATCTACACCGACGAACAAAAGGCAGACTTACATAACAAAGCTTTTGATAAATCTCGTTTTTAATATCTTTTAAAATTGAATGGTATGAAGCTGTTGTCGGATGCGGAGGAGATACTTGGCGTTGATGAGAAAACCACTGCAGACGATGTTGAGAAGCAGACTGCGATGGTTTATCGATTTTTTAGTTGTTTTCGTCTTTAGGGGGAGATATATTTTTTTCTGAAAATACAAAAACAATAAAAAATGCTAAAATCCAAAAACATGAGATATTTTCAAAATTCAAAAACAATAGAAAACCAAAAAGAGTTTGTGTAAAAAGGGGAAATGATAGTATATCAGCTAGATAGTTACAGTATGCTAAAGAAATGTAATGTTTTAAAAGGAGTTAAGCAGTCTCGCTGATGATATTCCAATAGGTTTTTACACACTTAGTAGACTGTTTCAGGATATAAACATAAAATCATTTCTTGCTTATTTCATGGGGAACATCTCTCGAATATATAGGTAACCCCTAAAATCTTGTTTGAAAGATTTTCTATTTCTGACATACTAGGTCTATGTGCTTGATGATATCTGGGGTATTATACCAGGAATTCTGATTTTGTGGAAGCAATAGCCTAGTCCTCGTATAATACTCTGCACTGCTTTAATCCTTAAAGCCTCCCCTCAGCATAAAAAATGATAAACATTGCAAAATGCTAATCATGTGCTGTTGAAGAAAAGATCCCCAAGAGGGACACACCGAAAGACGAGCCATCATCTCTTTGTCGGAACGGAAGTTCTAACCTGAGCTCTTATGGTCTCGCACTACCCTTTACAGATATTATTATTGTACATTCACCTGTAAGCAGTGTTGTAAAAGTCGCTAGGTGGTCTCTAGTCGGCCGACTGGGGAGTTGGGAATAATCGGAGTACTCGGAGAGTACTCGGGGAGTACGCGGACATGGTAACTATAAAGAAAATTAATTGTTATATAATATACATATGTTAAAATAAGCATAATTCATGTTAACTGAGTATAATTTAAAATGAAACATGTTTAAAGTTCAAATATTCTGAATACAAGTCCGAGTAGTCCGAGTACAAGAGTAGTCCGAGTACAAGGCCGAGTAGGCCGATTTTGACCGATTTTGACTAATTAAAAGTCAACAAACCACATTGACCGCCTAGACCGACTAGGCCGACTCTTTCCGACTAGGCGCCGACTAGGCCGACTAGGCGCCGAGTTTGACCGAGGCCGACTAATTGAGTCCGCCTAGGAGGAAGTCGCCTCGGAGGGGTTCCGAGGACCGAGTACTCGCCGAGTACTCGGCCCTGGAATCCGACTTTTACAACACTTCCTGTAAGACTGAATATAGAGATCTGGAGACGAGAGTATATTCTAAGGTGGGGCACGCGTATAAGTTAAGTTCTTAAAACACTAAATCGTATCCTGAATAAGTTGAAATTTGTGTGAAAATTTAAAAGGATCAGTATATCGGCAATCTAAGTTAATTGTTTAATACTTAGTGTGTTAATAAAGCTCAACGGTACTTGTAACTTGTCAAGCAGCTGATATGATCCTCTAACACGCTCACCAAAAATATGTTTGTAAATAGTTTTTCTGTTTACTTTACTTTACTGCATTTTAATTTCAGTTGAGCATCAAAACCCAAAAAGATTTTAGTGTGTTTTAGCAAAAACTTTCTTAAAAAAATCTCAAAAAGATTTTATTTTTCTACCTTAGTTTTTCGACAGACCAAAGTAGAAAGCTGATATTCAGATTCTCAGTCATGAAGCAAAGTAGGAAGTTTTATGAACTGGACAATAGGGTTGGGAGCTAATCTTGAAAAGATTGAGATTCTCATAAGTCAAAACAAGTTCATTAAGTTGTTACTTGTACAAATTTCAGAAAAGTGTTGAACAAAATGTCAGTTGTTTCGTTTTGGGTCAACCAAGGTCATTAACTTGGACTTGGTAGACAAATTGAGTGCCTAGGGTCATTAAATTGGACCTAGATACTTAAGTGGATTTCTAAAACTGACTATACTTGATAAAATGTCAAAAAGACAAATCAAAAGGTCATAAAGTCAAAAGATAATTTGGTTCGGATGGCAATCCGAGAGGTGGTCAATGTCTATAAAATAAGGTCAAAGTGTCACAGTCAATTTCATTCGTTCGGATCGCCATTCGCATCATACTCAAACTCTCTGATTCAAACTTGATTGATTTTCACACTCTTGCTTTCCAAACTTCATTGGATTGTTGGCTTGCTCAACCTTCACAATGGGAAAGGTAAGTTTACTAACTTTCACCGTCAAATTTTGAATATTGTGATGTTTATACAAGGTGTCGGCGACTGTTAGTTTATAATCTTAGATCTAGGCCTTATTGTTGATTTCTGGTAGAATCTGAACATATGGTTTTGTTCATAGGCATTAGATCTATAGATTCACCGAAGGAATTTGATTAAAACATCATAGATTTGAATATAGGAGAGATTATAGGTGTTGGCTTTCGGACCACATTTTGTCAAATTAAACCTAAACCAGGTCGAATTAGAGAAATCTAAACATAGGGTTTTGTAAATCGTCAAAAACTCTACGTGAAAGTGTGTTCAATTTTGTAAATTTGTTAGAAAATTTTTTAAATTCATAATGTATTCAAACTGCTCTTCATGTTCTGCTGATCGAATGGCAGTTCGGTCGGATGGCTATCCGATCAGATAGTCATCCGATCCAATGCATATCTGTGTGTTTGAATATTTTTCTAAGTATTGACTTTTTGTACATGCTTGGTTCATGCTTTATCTGTTAGCGAGGTGTTTTTGGAAAGAATGGCAACTCGATCGGATGGCCATCCGATCCAAAACACTCATTCATATGTTTATCTGTCTTATATGCTCATATGATTGTCATTTTGATCGAATGGCAATCCGATCGGGTGACAATCCGATTGGAAGGCCATCCGATCCAGAACACATTATGACATACCAGTTCATCATTGTGGTTACCTTGTTATTGATCGAATGGCAATTCGATGGGATGACAATCCGATCGGATGGCCATCCGATCCAAATCATTCACTCACATGTTTGACTGGTCAAAGGAGCTGAATTGTTAACATAGATCGAGTGACAATCCGATCGGATGACAATCCGATCGGATAGCCGTCCGATCCAAATACTCATGTCTTGTGTTATTGTTGATCTTTATGGATTTGGCAATCCGATCGGATGACTATCCAATCGGATGGCCATCCGATCCTTCAGTACTGTATAGAGTGATAGAGTGAAACTTTCCAGAGTTAGAAAATTTTTTAGTTTTCAAAATTTTTGTCACTTTCACTTTTTATCTCAAACTTTTTGCAAACGCTAAAGTTGATTATCATTGCAGGCAAGAGCATCGGATTGGCATAAGGCTCACAACATTTACTGTATTTTAGAAGTGAATTATGCAAATATGGAGCCTTTCAAAGACATGGCAAAGTTTTTGAGGGAGAGTAGAATTAACAAGGCGTTGACCGATAGAACAAAGGTTTATGAATCACATGTTAGAATGTTTTGGAAGTCGGTAAGGTATGATGAGAATGATAAGATGATATATTCGGCAGTTCAAAAGGAAGACGAGAATGATAAAGATATAGACATTGAAATTAAGTTTAATGTGGGAGATGTGAGAAGGGTTTTGGACTTAGGAGATAGTGATGAGGACCCGACCATAGTTCCTGAAAGATTATGCAAGGGTTTATGATTTAGAATGGGCTTTACAGGACATGTTAACGGAAAATACCTCAAGTCTATGTTTAGTCGACCATATAAGTTCCTAGTTCACTGTGTGTTGCATGCTCTATCACACCGAAAGGGAGCTTACGACGAGCCGTCAGACTATATCATGAACATTATTACTTGTTTGGTGCTCAACAGGCCTTATAACATATCACAAGTAATATTTGACCACATGGTGGACAATGTGAAGGGTGAGAAATACATAATGTACCCAAGGTTCATTCAAATGTTGATTAATGATCAAGTGAGAGACCTTCCAAAGGATCCTACCAATGAATTAGATCTACAACATATGAAAAGTGAGACTTTGAGCAGATTAAACATTATAAAGGTCTGAAGAAGGATGAACCAGAACCAAGAGCTAAGAGAATGATATGCAAGATTGAAAAATCAGACTATGTAGCTCCTGAGAATGATGCTTGGAGGAATGAAAACAACAACTCTGAAGATGAAACCAATAGTCTAAGGGACATGCATGAGAAGAAGTTAAGATATTGGTTTGTAAAGGATGGAAAAAGGAAGAGAACACAGAAGGTTTCTCCTGCAGTGACAACACCTAAAGAGACTACACCGAAGATAGTTGTTAAGGGTAAAGTTGAATGGGGGAGTCATAAGAAAAGTTAGAATATCTAATGTTGAATCTTTCTAATGAATGTTTAAATATTTGTTTTGCAGGGCCTTCAAAGAAGAAATCTCCACCAAGACTAGTGGATGAAATGGTGATAGATCCTACAGGATTAGTTCAACAAGGCGTTGATTTGATGAAAGAATCGTTAGATGATTTTATAAAGAGAAATGAAGAGGCGCAAGCTGCAAAGAAAGCTGAATCTTCTAAGCATGATCAAGCAGAAAGAGTTAAACAAAAGGAAGCTGAAGGCGTTGCTCATTTAGATACAAGTGATGCTGATGATGAATCATCTGATATTGAGTCAGAGATAGACACTTTAAAGATTGGTATTGGAATGGTTACTTTGAAGAAGAAACCTCAAAAGAAGAAAAAGAGTTCTGACGAAGAGGATTCCACTTTTGTTCCTACACCTGATGAAACAAAGAAACTTCGCAAGAAGCGCAAAGCTGTTCAAACAGGAGTTATTCCAAGAATAGTGAGAGCTAGAAAAGAAACAGCTTCAGTGCCTAAAGATCAAAGTGGCAAAGTTTTAGAGGTTGAAAGTGTTAAAGCTTCTGATATTCAAATTCAAGTAACTCGAGAGGCTGAAACAAAAAAAGGTTGATTAGCCTGAGGTGGAAAAGAAGGGTGATGATGAAGATGAGGTAGTGATTACAGGTGAAAGAGAATCAACACCACCACCACCACCAGAAAATTCAACCATTCATATTCCAGATGATCCAAAGCAATCACCGCCAAACAAAGTTACTTCACCAGGTTTATTTGAAGGTTTTCCTAATATTCAGGGTGAATTTACTGATGATATTCTTACTGGAGGTGACTACGACATGTTTCATGACGCAAAGGTCAAAGAATTAACAAGAAAAGTTAGTATTCTGGAGAAAGAGAAAGCGAAAGCTGAAGCTGAGCATGACGAGTTGAAAAAGATGCTTGAGAAGATTATTAAAGTGAATGAAGAAATGAATTCTGTTGTGACTTGTGAATAATCATGCAAAAAAGATAAACACTTTGGTTAAAGACGTGAATGATAATGCTAAACTCTTTACGCAACTCTATGCAGAGCTTTCTGAAGTGAATGTGAAATACGCGAACATGAATGAAACTAATCAGACACTGCATCAAATGTTAGATGAACGTCATGAAGCATCTACAAATGAAATCAATATTAAAGCTAGAGATTGAAGCTCTAAGGGCTAACAAGGCAGTAAAAGACGAACAGCTTAACATGTTACACTGTGATGGAACATCAGCTAGGAATCAATGTCCAAGCTGTATATAACAACTTGGAGGTTCAAAGGGTTGAAGAAAGAAGGGCTCAGAGGGAGAAAGAGTTGGCTGAGGAAGCAACTCAAAAGAAGAAAGATTTAATTGTTGAAACTCAAGTAGCTGGAGGTTCGTCGAGTCAGCCTGAAGGTAATGTTGAGATGGTTGATGCTGAAGTGAATGTTGAGGAAGAGAACATGGATGTTGATCAAAATCAAGGGTTTGTTCTGGTTGGTGATTCAGTCTCTCTATCGTATAGCTTTGATGATATAATTTGTTTGGTGAAAATTGCACAACGAAACGAAAAATGAGAGAATCTGAAGTGAAGCTACTTTGTTGGAAGAAAGAGGAAGAGGAAGAAGATGAAGAACTGAACGAAATCCTTGATGCAGTTGAAAATTATGATCATTCATGGGATAATTTCAAGGATGATGATGATGATGATGATGATGGTGATGATCAAGGGTCAACTGGGTTATTGATCGTGAAGCCCTCTGTTCAACAAAAGCTAGATGATTTTCTGAATGATGAAATCAATGCACATCAGGAGGATCAACATCAGGAGTCTTCTTCTTCTGGAAAGCAACATTCTGATCAGGTATTCCTCACACAACCCACTGTTATTTACTTAAATGCTCCATTTGAGGAGGAGTTGGAGGTACCGAGGACAAGGGCAGAAATGTTAGAAGAACTGGGATTAGAAGATGGGAATTTTAAGTTTCATATTGAAGAAGAAATCCCATCATCGCTAGAAAAGGAGTATGAATTCAAGTTTGTCAATGAAGATGACAATTTTCATCATGTTGAAGTTGAAGAATGTTCAGATATCTCTGAAGAAGATACACCTTTTCATTATTCTGGCATTGATGATACTTTCCCAACGCTTGCTGAGATGTTAAAAGAACAGAATGAAGATGAGATTAGAAGGAAAGTTGTGAAGAAGATAAGTACTGAAGGTATTCCGAAAGTTGTTCCACAGGAAAATTTGTTAGAGGGCAGGAAAAACTGGTTTAAAGTAATGCCAAAAGAAAGAAAGTTCAGACGTCCATTACAATACTTCACAGATCATCAGGATAAGTCTTTGGGTGATATACTCTCGTGGGGATATCTTGAAGATTTACAAGTATATGCCATCAGAAGGGAACTGGGGGTACAGTATTTTGAGTTCTTATCAGATATTTAAACACTCCGTGGTGGGATGTTGAGGAGTTGGTGCAGACCAAGAACATCAAGCAATTCAATCATGGTCTAGATGTGAAAGTTCATGATCAGAGATTGTGGAAATATATCAAGCATCAAGCAAAGAATCAATTTCCTGACTGGAAGCCACAAGGCAAAAGATGATTGCTGATGGTGATCCTGAGTATAGAAAATATTGGAATGAAGTTGGTAGGCCTCTAAGGCAAAAGATGATTGCTGAGCGTGAAGAGAAACGAAGACAGAAAGCTAAAGCGGGGAGACGCAGCAGGAGGACGACTTGAAGACTATGCAGGAAGGAAGACTACAGCTACATCCAAGGGGGAGTCTGTTAGTGCATTATGTCTGTAGCTTCCGTCTACATCGAGTCTTATGTATTTTGTCCTGTTTGTGTGTTTTTGTATATGTATGTATTTGTGTGTCTAGATAAAACAGGGAACGGTGCTTTATCTGTTAAGTGAAATCCGTCAGACGACATGTGTCATCTGAATGGATGGCCATCCGATCGGATGACCATCCGAATGGGTGACACTCCCCACTTCCCTGTTTGCCTATAAATACTAGAGTAGGCTAGTTGTCTAGAACTTTTGGCCTGATAGCAGAAGCGAAGCTCTATTTGACTTTCATCTGGAACTCGTGTATTTTCATTATCAATCAATGAAATGAGACATGTTAAGCGTTGAGATTGTTGTTATTGATTCTTAGACGATATCGAGGGATTCCGCACCTCGCCACTGATCGATTCCGACACGTTCTTCCACTAGAACAGATCCTGCGAATGGCCTAACAGATAATCACGAGATCAAAACCCACAAGGTGATGACAAAGGTTTAGAACTCGTGTATAATAGCAACAGAGCAGTGCAGAGCGAGAGAGAAAGTGAAAGAAAGAAAATGAAAGTGAACAACTGAAATTCGATCGGACAGAGTACCGTATCAGTTATTCGAGTTAGTACGTTGATTACGGGCAGAGGTTTAGAACTCGGGTATAATAGCAACAGAGCAGTGCAGAGCGAGAGAGAAAGTGAAAGAAAGAAAGAAAATGAATGTGAACAACTGAAATTGTCCATGGCTCGTCCCTTTTATAACTGACTTTTGACTAGGTCGCGTCGCGCGTCCAATTTCTTGTTTAACCACTGCGTAGCGCGACGGGGTTAAGCTAGGCATAGGTTGCCACGCGTCCAACATAGGTCTGATACGTGGCGCGATGTCGTGACAAGTGTCTTTAGCCGCCTTTTTCGTCCAATCGCGTGTTTTCTTGATTTTCATGATGATACTTATCGCGTATGCTCGGGTCTTGATCCTAAATAATTTGGTTTATAATTATGAGTTTAGTAAGGGTACTTTTGTGCGGGTTGGTTCATCAACCTTCAAGTTTTCTGATTGAGCATTACAAGTTTCATCGTGCGCACTTGGGGTTTTGATTACGAGTTGCCTTTGGGAATATCTTAGAGGGTCGTTATATCCTCCCTACCTTATTTTTAATCTCGTCCTCGAGACTCATTGAAACAAGTATGGTTATTTTCGTATTATCTTCGATTCCAATTCCCAAGTATATTCTTGTCCACGTTTTAAATCCTACCTCACTTTGACCAGAACTAATCTCGTATGCTTTTAGGATTTAATCTTCAACCTATAAAGGTCTTTAATGGACATAGATTTTCGTTTATCTCTATATCTTAAAGAGATACTACTAAAGATTTATTAGCTAAGTATTTCCTTAAATCATGTATACCTGTCATTTCTTCTAGTAACTTTTAGCTGATAGGCTACTGATCCAATTCGCTTATTGATTTCGAATAGTCCAACAAACCTTAGGCTTGATTTTCCTTTCTTTCCTAATCAGACTACTACTTTTCATGAAGAAACTTTTAATAGCATTCTTTCTCTGATTTGAAATTCTAATGGCTTGTCGATCTCATGGCCGAATAATTGCCTTTTCTCCTATTTTTTCCTACCATACTGGATGGTACTTTCATCTATAAAGTGCTTCAAATGGGGCAACATAAATATTTGTATGCTAACTATTTGTTTATTGAAGAATTCTTATGATTGGCTAGTGGTTGCCTCACTTTTACTAATATCTATCATACATGCACTTAGCATGTCTTACTATGTTTGTATTGTTCTTTTATCTTGCTCATAAGATGTACACAAATTCAGTCGAGTTTCCATGGCTTTGAAAATTTTCCTAGAATTGAAAAGTGAAATGACTATCTCAATCCGATACGATAGATAACGGGATTTTGTGTAATGAGACTATTTCGTCCACGTAAAGCTTAACTAAGAATTTTATACTAAAGGGTTCCTTCATTAGTTAGGAATGAGCTAACCTGGTTAGTTGATCCACAATCACCCAGATTATGTTGTTACATTTTAATGTTTTGGGTAATTTGGTAACAAAATCCATTGTTATCAATCCCATTAGCATACTAGTATTTCTAATCGTTGAGGTAAACCTAAAGGGTTCTAATGTTTAGTTTTAACTTGCTAGTAAATTAAATACTTAGAGATATAACTTCCTACATCCTTCTTCATTCCTATCTATCAGCAATTCTTATTCAAACCTTGATACCTCTTATCACTTCCATGATGCATCATATACTTAGTTTTTTGAGCTTCTTCGAGAATCCTTTCTCGTAAGTTTCCTTGAATAAGTACTCAAATTCTCCGTGGTTATGATCACTCCTCCTGTTGGATTACGAATCTTAACAAAATTCTGATTACTTAAGATTTGAGCATGATTGGATGCTAATCATTCCATTTCTAACACTACATTGAATCCAACGAGGTTCATATGAAGTAAAGTATAACTAAGTTTGTATCCTAGCAATTATCTATTCTTTTCGAAGTACTCCATGAATATTGGTAGGGTTCCAGACTTGCCTCAGGAATCATTTTCGTCTCTTATGTTGTGAGAACAATACCCTCACGTTCCTCTTGGGATCTTCGGTTGTTTTCATCTTGTTTTCAGGTATCTATGTCAGTTCGTACAATCTTGATGGATGTAAGTTGCTTTCCTAATGGAAACATATACGACTTTTCTTTTCCATGTTCTTCCTCCTTGTGTCCAGGTATCAATCATGTGGTCAAAGTATTTGCTAACTCGTCCATATTACTAATGGTTTGTGGTCTGACTACCGTTATCAGATCACAGATCTTACTGACTAGTTCCAAATAAAATGAGAAATTAGTAAATATTTTGGTAAAGCTAGAACTAGTACCATTATCGTATAGCTGAAGAATTTTTTCGTATACTCACGAAAATTTCCACCAATCATTTGGTGATTTTGTCGTATACTCAAGTAATGTATACAATACCCCACATACCAGCTGTAATATCAGAATGCAAAGAGTTAATCACTTTAACTAGAAAACATTTACGGTTTTGAAAGCATTTAATAAAATAGAATGACTCACCTTTTTGGTCTATAGTTCTTGATTTAAAAAGGCCTCTTGATTCTTAGCCTACTGATAGGTAAGCGTCTACTTTTATAGTTTTGAATCTTCTGGTAAATAAGCATCTATTTTGATTATAAGTTTATAGTTCGAAGTTTTCCGATAGTTAAACATTTAGTTTAATAGAGTGGAATACATATTAGTGTAAAACCAAATAAAACCAAATAATGATCACGAGATCAGAACCATAACGTAAGTCCACAAAGTATAGTCTTATTCAGATAGCATTTTGGCATTCGTTAGTTGGTTCCCGGATCGATTGGATAGAATATCGTATCGTTGATTATTGGTTAGAACACTAACGTATAGAGAGAAGAAGTAAAAGAATGAGCAAGAAAGAATGAATCCTAACCTTCCCCAACTGATATCTACCCATATATACCTTCCCTAGTTGTTACCTAGCTCAAAAATACCTATTTAGATGTTATGTTATTAATTTAACCGTTTTGCTGTTTAAAGTTAGTTGTTTAACTGATAATTTTAACTGTTTAACTTATTAACTTACTTAGTTGTTAAGTTTCCTTTCCTGTTAAGTCCCTTACCTAATAAGTTTTCTTACCTATTAAGTTTTCTTAACCACTAAGTTTTCTTACCTGCTAAGTTTTCTTAACATCTAAGTTTTCTTAACTGCTAAGTTTTCTTAACGGCTAAGTTTACTTAACCGCTAAGTTCACATAACCGCTAAGTTTACTTAACCACTAAGTTTACTTAATCATTAAGTATTCTGGTTTAGCAGCCCCCTGGTTAAGAGTTCTAATTTCTAGATACAATGGAACTCGTATTAGTGTATTAACTTAATTCAACTTTAATGATAATCACGAGATCAAAACCCATAAGGTGATGACAAAGTATAACCTTATTCGGGAAGCACTTAAAAATCCATTGGATTGGTTTTAATCGATCAGACAGAGTACCGTACCAGTGATTCGAGTTAGTACGCTGATTATGGGAAGATGTTTAGAACTCGGGTATAATAGCAACAGAGCAGTGTAGAGCGAGAGAGAAAGTGAAAGAAAGAAAATGAAAGTGAACAACTGAAATTGTCCAGGGCTCGTCCCTATTATATCCGACTTTTGACCTGGTCGCGTCACACGACCAATTTCTTGTTTAACCTTCGCGTAGCGCAACGGGGTTAAGCTAGGCATAGGCTGCCACGTGTGTAACATAGGTCTGACATGTGGCACGATGTCGTGACACATTTCTTTAGCCGCCTTTTTCGTCCAATCGTGTGTTTTATTTCATTTTCGTGCTGATACTTATAGCGTATACTCCGGTCTTGATCCTAACTAGTTCGGTATTATGAGTTTCGTAAGGGTACTTTTGTGTGGGTTGGTTCATCAGCCGTCAAGTTTTCTGATTGAGTATTACAAGTTTTGTCGGGCACACTTGGGGTTTTGATTATGGATTGTCTTTGGGAATATATTTTAGGTCGTTACATCCTCCCTACCTTGTTTTAAATCTCGTCCTCAAGATTCATTGAAGTAATTATGGGTATTTCTGTTTTATCTCCGATTCCAATTCCCAAGTATATTCTTGTCCACATTTTAAATCCTACTTCACCTTGACCAGAACTAATCTCATATGCTTTTAGGATTTTTGTCTTAAACCTATAAAGGTCTTTCAATGGACATAGATTTTCGTTTATCGCTATATCTTGAAGAGATACTGCTAAAGATTTATTAGCTAAGTGTTTCCTTAAATCATGTATTCGCTTAATGATTTTAGCTAATAGGCTACTGGTCCAATTCGCTTAATGATTTCGAATAGTCCAACAAACCTTAGGCTTGATTTTCCTTTCTTTCCGAATCGGACTACTACTTTTCATGGAGAAACTTTTAATAGCATTCTTTCTCTGATTCGAAATTCTAATGGCTTATCGATCTCATGGCCTAATAGTTGCATTTTCTCCTATTTTTGCCAACCATACTGGATGGCGCTTTCATCCATAGTGCTTCAAATAGGGCAACACTAATATCTGCATGCTAACTATTTGTTTATTGAAGAATTCTTATGAGTGGCTAGATTGCCTCACTTTTACGAATATCTATCATACATGGGCTTAGCATGTCTTACTATGTTTGTATTGTTCTTTTATCTTGCTCATAAGATGTACTCAAATTCAGTTGAGTTTCCATGGCTTTTGAAAATTTTCCTAGAATTGGAAAGTGAAATGACTATCTCGATCCGATACGATAGATAACGAGATTCTGTGTAATGAGACTATTTCGTCCACATAAAGCTTAACTAAGCGTTTTATACTAAAGGGTTCCTTCATTAATAGGGAATGAGCTGACCTAGTTAGTCGATCCACAATCACCCAGATTATGTCGTTAAATTTTATTGTTTTGGGTAATTTGGTAAAAAAAAATCCATTGTTATTAATCCAATTTTCATACTGGCATTTCTAATCGTTAAGGTAAACCTAATGGGTTCTAATCTTTAGTTTTAACTTTCTAATAAATTAAATACTTAGAGACATAACTTGCTACATCCTTCTTCATTCCTATCTATCAGCAATTCTTATTCAAAACTTGATACCTCTTATCACTTTCACAATACATCATACACTTAGTTTTATGAGCTTCTTCGAGAATCCTATTTCGTAGGTTTCCTTGAATAAGTACTCAAATTCTCGTTGGTTTGTGATCACTCCTCCTGTTAGATTAGGAATCTTAACAAAATTCTGATTACTTAAGATTTGAGCATGAGTGGATGCTAATCATTCCATTTCTAACACTACATTGAATCTAACAATGGTTTATATGATGTAAAGTAGAACTAAGTTTGTATCCTAGCAATTATCTTTTCTTCTGGAAGTACTCCACGAGTATTGATAGTGTTCCAGACTTGCCTCAGGAATCATTGTCGTCTCTTATGTTATGAGAACAATGCCCCCGCGTTCCTCTTGGGATCTTCGGTTGTTTTCGTCTTGTTTTCCGGTGTTTGTGTCAGTTTGTACAATCTTGACAGATATAAGTTGCTTTCCTAATGGAAACATATACGACAATTCTTTCTATGTTCTTCCTCCTTGTGTCCAGGTATCAATCCTGTCGTCAAGTATTTACTAACTCGTCCATATTACTAATGGTTTGTAGTCTGACTACCGTTATCTGATCACGGATCTTACTGAGTAGTTCCAAATAAAACGAAAATTAGTACATATTTTGGCGAAGCCAGAACTATTACCATTTTCGCATATCCGAAGAATTTTTTCGTATACTCACGACAATTTCCACCAATCATTTGGTGATTTTCTTGCCATTTGTCCTTTTTATAAAGCAGACAGAATTTCCTTTCTGTCAGTTTTTTCATTCTTTGCATTTCATGGCATATATCATGATCTTGTGCTTGGAAGATCAGGTCTCATCATCTTAATGGTTATTTTTGAAGCATACATTACTTTATCCTTCTCCGCGTATATACAAATGGATAGCTTTAGTCCTTAGCAGCCCATGTATTGCTGTAACAATTCCTTTATTACTGGTAATCTTAGTAGGATTATAGGTGAAGAAAGTTTTGTAAGTTCATCTAGACGTGGTTACTCTTTTCTTCTCAGGAGTTCTTAATGAAAGTAGAATTACTCTCATTAGCGTATGTTTTAGACGTTTTGTGCCTAGCACAACTTTTAGTTACATGTTTCCTAATGTGTCAATAATATAAGGTAACGCATGGGTAATTCTTATACTTTTGATGGCGTCCCAACTTAAAGGATTCCAATAGTTCATATTGTCGCACGAGTTACGAGACGGATGATTAAATAAAATAGTGTTTGATATCGGAATTATAGATGTATACGAGAGGTTCATGATAAAGAAATCTAAAATTATCATTGACATACATGCTCATGATTCATCCTAAACTGTCAATCATTATGGTCTTTGGAATTTCTTACATATAGATATTGTCGCAACCCCCGACCCCTTGCCTCGGGAGTGGGCGGCCACGATTACTCAGAGCGGGTGGTATCGGTGTTTATTAATTTGGCAGCAGAAATGAGACATCAGGACCGTAGTTAGGAAATATTTATCCGAGTTAAAACACCAAACTTTTTATGTAGATATAATAAGTAGACGGGATAAAACCCAAGTTTTCAATTACAATACATTGGTAGGGATAATCCCTAATTTATTGAATTCAAAATCTCCTTTTTATTTAGGTAACTTTTATAGCCACATCTTGAAGCCTTCAGTGCTCTACAACTGGATTCTATTAGCTTCACATTAAGTTACCTGAAACGCATTTTAAAAAGGTTTTATCAGCAAGAAATACTGATGAGTGTATCCCAGTTTAATCAAAATAGTTTTATAACTTTACAGTATTGAGAGCATCAACGATTACAATGTTTTTATCTACCCAATTACTCATTCAGTACTGTCAATCCTAACTTGTGGTCATGCTACTATTTGCAATAGTAACGAGTGTCAAGTAATGTATAAAAAATCCCAACATACCATCAGTAATTGTAGAATAGATATACTCAATCACTGTTAAGTATAATTTAAAAAGTTTGAGGTTATGGTAAAATGTTTTGAATGATTCACAAAAAGGGTTTACAAAAAGAGAATGTACTCACATTGCTGACATAGATAATACTATAGCTACCTGGTGTTTCTCCTGGTTATTATCTATTAAAATTTAAACAATGCACACGTGTTAGTAAGATAACCCAAATCACATTAGCCGTACAACACGAGACAGAACTCCAACGAACTGAGTCAGGCAGAGCCTTGACATGCGTTACGTAGCCCTAGAACAATCGGGTAGGGTAACAAATACGTGATCGGGGTTATAATACTTAGAACGAGGCAGAGCTTCGCTTTTTAGGGGTATAATACTCGAGTAATATTGCTATTATAGCGTCTGAGAGAAGAAAAGAAATTTGAATGGAGAAGAATGAGGCCAAAGGCCTCTATTTATAGCCTGAACAAAGGTGGCTCGCGCCCCGCGATGCCCCCTGATTCCTTTTCACGGCCCGCGAGGCTAGTAGACTAGGGCCTAGCCTTGTCGACTCACCTATCTAGCTTCAACACATTGCAGGCCACGTGGCGCACCAGGGTGCTGGTTGGTGTCACTTCGTCGGTCCCCGCGACAGACCCAGGGAGATGGGTCTCGGCCCGCGAACGACTCCTGTATCTTGTTTTATTTATATTTTATTAATATAAAGGTATTTTAGGCCCTTTAACGCGTATACGGGATATCTTAGGAATGTCAGGGATGTGTTAAGGTGTTTTTGGAGGTTTGTTATATAATCCCCCCTTGTTTTAGATTTCGTCCTCGAGGTCTACTGGAACAGGTGTGGATTTTTCCTTTGCATCTCTAACTCGAGCTCCCATGTGTATTATTGTCCTCCCTTGGAATCTCAGTTCACTTTGACCAGAACTAATCTCTTGTGTTTAAGATTCTTGATCTTCCTATTTTCAATCTGAATGGGTTCCTCTATAAACATAAGTTTCTCGTTTACCTCTATGTCCTTAAGAGGTTTTACTAATGATTCGTCTTCTAAGCACTTTTTGAGGTTACATGCATGAAACACATCATGTATTCCTGCCATTTCCTCTAGCAGTTGTAGCTGATAAGCTATTGGTCCTACTCTTTTGATAATGTCAAAAGGTACAATATACCTGGGGCTTAGATTTCCTCTTTTAACGAATCTGTCTACTCCTTTCCATGGATAAATTTTTAACAATACCTTATCTCCAACGTGAAATTCTAAGGGTTTTGTATGTTATCTGCATAACTCTTTTGACGATCTCGTGTTGTTTTCAGTCTTTCTTTGACTTGAATTATCTTGTCTGTTGTTTCTTGTACTATCTCTGGTCCAGATAGTTTCTTTTCTCCAATCTCTGCCCAACAGACCGGAGTTTGACACTTTCGTCCATAAAGTGCTTCAAATGGTGCAACATTAATGCTAGTATGATATCTGTTATTGTAGGAAAATTCTATTAATGGTAAATGATCATCCCAATTTCCTCCGAAATCAATTACACAGGTTCTAAGCATATCTTCCATAGTTTGTGTTTTGGTCAAAAATCAAGCAAAGATAATGCAACCAAATCTTTTTTTGTGAGGTGTGATGCTTGAATCAATGCACAATATTAAGGATCACTCAGAAATGTAACTAACAAGTGACACAAGGATTTATACGCGGAAAAAGCCCTTGATCAAGAGTTGATCTCCGGCATAAAAAACCTCGGGTGATCGAATCTACCGATCACCAACTAAGATTAAACAAAAGATTTTTACAACTCGGGATGTTAACAAGCTTGTTACAAGGATCACTAGTGTGCAATGTGCAAAAATGTATGAAATCGCCAAGTAGATTGCCGAGAGTTGTTCGAGTGTTGTTACGAGAGTTTGTGTGTTTGCTAAAATTAGCTAAGTGTTCTACTCCAGCTTGTTATCCCCATTTTAAATTAGAAAATAACTAGTCTAACTAACTATCTGCAATTTGTGCACTCTCCCCACGATCTCCATAACGTTCACAATGGTCAAGCACGTGCGGAATATTGAGGGAATATACTCCAGGAATTTCGGTGAGACTTGGTCCATGCTCTCATTCCTACAAAACAAGTTTACGTACAAGGAAGACAATTGTTAGTAGTAGGATAACAACAGTGATCCTCAATCCTGATCCTGCGACACCTGCTGAGGATCCTTAATTCAAACAGAATTGAGGATCCATGATCCTGGTAGCAGTTGAGGACCCGTGATCCTTAGGATTTAGAAAATCTTCCCCTAACAATTGCCCCCAAAATATAAGGAGTAAAGTGTAAATTGTCGAGTTATATTTTCTTGATCTTATCCGCAACAAACTAACGGATATATAGCCGTTATGATCGAAATATCCATTGCAGATCTTACGTCATCTGAAGCGACATCCCTGCAAAATCATGATTATAAATTCGAGTTAGAGATAAGTTTCTAGAGGCATTTAAAATCGTGCGTTACATCCTTTAAATCCTCATTTGAAGATCAAGCAAGTACTCCTCTCCCCTTTCTCTTTTCTCTTTCTTGCTCTGTTCTTCTTCTTTCTCAAAATCTCCGAATCACCATGAAGATAAGATCATCCCCTGCTAAGGATCATCTAAAAGATAGTCCCTTAAAAAGCCAAGGGATCATCGAAGACTCTCCGAAGGAACGTTGCTGCTTTACTGATCCTGAGATCGACAGGATTCGTCATTGCTTTCCGGCGAGCACTATTTTCAAACCCTTTGACCCTACCGTCCGGAGTGATTTTATCTCTGAAACTTGGGTTGCATTTCCAGTCACCCCATTCTCTATAGGATACTCCTATCCTTTTCCTGCTTTTACCCAATCTTTCTTCTCTCTTACCGGCATATCCTATATCCAGGTTATGCCAATGATGTGGAGGGTTCTATTTACCCTTGAAAGGATCATTGAGCAGGAGGATATTGAGTTGGGAATGTCGGGGTTGTCTAAGCTATACAACCTTGTGAGCCATGGTTCACACCGCTTTCTATTCAAACATAAACCCGTTGAACCTCATCCAATCCTGAAAACCACCAAGAACGATAACAAGTGGAAGAAACGTTTTTTCTTCGTCAGGAGGGATTCTATCCCTGATGGGAAGGATCTCCCCAGGAAATGGGCCACTCATGGTAGGATAGAGGATCCTTATAGAAGGATCATAGGATACCCTGCTTCTGCTGAGGATCACTAACCCCTTTGTTTCTATTTTGCAGCTATTTCTGTTTCACACGTCATTAAATCTCCTGCAACCAAGGAGAGGATCACCGCTTTCCGAAATCTTGATCCTGCAATAAGATCGTTTCAAGCAAACACCAAGGATTCTCAAGAGGTATCCTCAGGCTCCGTTACAATGTCAAGTAAGTATCCAAGTTCATATATGATTAAATATTTAAATGCAAATAAAACAAGAATACTTATCTATTGTTTTGGATCGATAGGTGCTAGAAAATCTTTAAGGTCTGCCTCCCGCTTTAGTGTCACCGATCTTACTGCTGTTGGTCCTAGGTCTGGGAAGAAGAAGACTGCTGCTAGTCCAAGTGCCGTGGTTCCAAAGCCTACCACCTCCAAGAGGGGAAAGGAAAGGAAGGTCTCTAAGACTGAAAATCTTGAAGGCTTGCCTCTTATCCGCCACCAGTTCCAAGAGTACTTTGCTGATGTAAGGATCACTGACTCTGCTTGATTATCCTGCCCACTTGAGGATCATGTGATCCTGAACTTTATCTTGTCTTCTTTGCAGAAATTTGTTGAGGCCGAAATGTTGTTTGATGCATACGTTGAAGAGGCAGAGTAAAAGCATCAGGAGTTCCAAAAGTTCTTCCTGGCCAAGGATCAAACCATCTCCTCCCTTGAAAAGGACCTCAATCTGGCGAAGAAGCAGGTGGTCATGGCCCAGATAGATGCTGATCATGAAAAAGCTGAGCTGCTGGAGGATGCTAAAATCTCTGCCGCCATCACCATGTATAAGATCAAGCTTCAAATGGCTCAGGAGGCGGAGGATCCTGACTTCGACAGGACCACTTGGGACAAGGAGGGCTGGAAGGCAAAGCTGGCTGAGCTGGAGGACGAGGAGGAGGCTACTGAGGTCTTGGCGATTGAGGCAAGTGGCAGTGGAAAGGATCAGGCTGGTGGTGATGATGCTGGTGGTGATGCAGCCAAGGTTTGAGCTACTGAAATGGGCGATGATGGATATTTCTAGACCCGGCCGGAGCCCATTTTTTAGGATTTGGTAGTGGTTTTTTGGTTGTGATGTTTTAAACAATGTTGGGTTGTACTTTAAACAATAGTTTTTAGGATTATGGATCAAGGATCCTTAGACAATAGGTAGGATAATAGGTGGTGGAGGGATCCTCTGTTTGGGGGATGAAACCACTTGTTATCCTGCCATCTTATATTTCCTGCACTTCAAAGACCTATTAACAATGGACACCTTTTACCTACCCCAGCGGACAGGCCACGTATTGCTGGTAGATGCTTGGGGTAGGTAATTTTGACAACCTTAGAAGGGTTAACTTTTGTGAATAAAAATAACTTTAACTTTTTGGCTATTTCCCGTGTTGTTATCCTTATGAATTCTTTATTCTTCAACTGTTGTTACGTACTTTGTTTGAATTTGTAAGTAAAGGATAAAGGTTTAGTAAATCATGTTTAAAAGTTTTGGGATATGATCAAGGATCAAATATCCTATAGTCGATAAATTCAGAAAAATTATGTAACTTAAGGATCATCAGTTCTGTTGTCAAAGGATAAGGGTCACTTATATGAATAATGAATAAAATCAAAGTGATCAAGGATCATACCTGAGAATCCAAGTTAGGATCCTAACCCTTTAACATACATAATCAGGATAACCAAAAGACAAACCTTAATAAAATGTAAGGATCAAGGATCCTTATTTGTTTAACTTCAAAACCCTGAAACTGAACATAACTTGGGACTAAGCCAATTATAAGAGAAGAGTTAGTAACTGGGGACAAGCCCAATATATTGGGGACAAGCCCAAAGGATAACTGGGGACAAGCCCAAAGGATAACTGGGGACATGCCCAAAGGATAACTGGGGACATGCCCAAAGGATAACTGGGGACAAGCCCAAAGGATCTTGTGTAAACTGGTGTATGGCCCTCACTGGCGACTATCCAAACTTAGTGACATGAAAATGCCAAAACCTTAGCTAACGTGAAAACGTTAGAAACCTTAGGAACGGATGTATGGTACGTCTACCATTATACGTAGGATCCCGGATACAGTCAGTACAATGAAATTGTCAGCCCCTAAAGCGAGTACTGGTTTCATTACCATGAACTGTACCAGGATCATCGTGCGCTACTGGCAAAACTGGGGACAGGCCCAAAACTGGGGACAAGCCCAAATAACTGGGGACAAGCCCAAATAACTAGGGTCAAGGCCAAATAACTGGGGTCAAGCCCAAATAACTGGATACCTCTGTGGATACTCAATCCTTTGTTAAGGATACCTAAACCTTCTACAAAACTCAGAATCAAGTGAAAGGAGGATAAAGGATCCAGGATCCTTATCCTTATATATAGGATAATTAAAGAGTGAAACAGTTTAGGATTAGATCGTTACCAAAATGAGGATCCTCTGTCTTGTAAGGATCCTTCGAGGATACTTGTCAGGGAAGGATCATGGATCCTTATCACATGAAGTATTTCTTCAAATGGACAACATTCCAAGCTCTTGGTAGCAAATCACCTTCCATTGTTAGCAATCGATATGCCCCCTTTCCTCCCTCAGCTTCAATCAAATTGGGGCCTTCCCACTTTGGTGCTAACTTTCCATCAGCAGGATTGGTGGTATTCTGAAATGTTTTCCTTAATACCATATCACCAACTTGGAATTTCCTGATCCTGACATTCTTGTTGTAGGCTCCAGCCATCCTTTGTTGATAAATAGTCATCCTTATCCTTGCCAAATCCCTGAGTTCTTCTATAGTATCCAAGTCTTGAACCAAGTTTTCAGCATTTTCCTCAGGATCGCGAATGCTTGTTCTTGCAGTAGGAACCACCATATCTGTAGGGATCACTGATTCTGCTCCAAATACCAAAGAGAATGGAGTTTGGCCAGTAGTGTTTTGGTCAAAAAATCTGTTGAGAATATTGCAACCAAACTCTAGATTACGGGGTATGATGCTCAAAAAGTGTAACAACAATGAGGATCACTTCAATGTGGAATGCACAAACAACACAAAGATTTATACGGGGAAAAAGCCCTTGATCAAGAATTGATCTCCGGCACAAAAAACCCCGGGTGATGGAAACTACCGATCACCAAGCTCAAATAAATGAATAAACGTTTACAACTTCGGATAGTAACGAGCTAGGTACAAGGATCACTATGGTGAAATGTGTAAAAAGTGTAAGTAATTGCTAAGTGTTTGAACGAGAGCTTGTATGAGAGTGTTTGCGAGTGTGTGTAACTGCCAAAAATGACTAAGTGTCACTAACTAGCTCGTTACCCCTTTAAAATAAGAAAAATATCTAGTTAACAAACTCTCCGACTTTCGGGCCAAGCCTCCACGTTCTCCATAACGTCTAGTTTTGATCTAGCACGTGCAGAATACTTCGGGAATATTCTCCAGGAATGTCGCTAAGACTTGGTCAAGCTTAATATACCTGCGAGATATTATAAAACATGAGTAAACAATCGTCAGTATGAGGATCCTTGAAGTGATCCATGATCCTGATCCTAAAGCTCTTCTGAGGATCACCACCTGTCACAGAAGTAAGGATCACTAGTTAGGATAACAAATAAGGATCACTAATTGTTAGAAAATCCTCCCCTAACAATTGCCCCCAAAATATAAGGAGTAATTTGTAAAATTTGGCGAGTTATATTTTCTTGATCTTATCCGTAACAAACTAACGGATATATAGCCGTTAATTTTGAACTAGCCGTTGCGATGATGATGTCACGGAAGTGACAACCTGCAAGATCATGATTATAAATAGAGATATAGATAGGATCACTATGCATTTAAATTCGAAAGAAACTCCCTTTATAATCTCAGTTGAAGATCGATCAGGTATCTCTTTCTCCTCTCTCTTCCTTTCTTACTCTGTTCTTCTTTCTTTACCTTAATCACTTCAAGAATGTTGCTCCGAAATTCCCCGGCTAAGGATCACAAAAAGGATAGCCCTCTGAAGAGTCAGAAGATCGTCAAGGACTCGGTGAACGAGAGGTGCTGCTTTACCGATGCACAGATTGATAACATCCGTCACCGTTTTCCAGCGAATGTCTTTTTCAAACCCTTCAATTCAACTGTTCTGAGCGACTACGTTTCTGATACATGGGTCGCCTTCCCAGTCACTCCATTTGCTATAGGGTACACCTATCCTTTCCCGGAGTTCACACAATCCTTCTTTTCCCTTACCGGCATATCTTACATTCAGGCCATGCCGATGATCTGGAGGGTTTTATACACCTTAGAGAGGATCATCGAGCAGGAGAGTCTTGATTTAGGAATGTCAGAACTAGCGGAGTTGTATGATCTTACTACCTTCGGATCCCACCGTTACTTGTTTAAACGGAAACCCGGTGCAGATCACCCTCTTCTCAAAGTCACCAAAAACGATAAAGACTGGAAGCGTCGCTTCTTCTTTGTAAGGAGGAATACCATTTCAGATGGAGAGCATTTACCAAGAACATGGTCCACCCATGGTAGGCTGGAGGATCCTGGGAAGGATCACCAGATGGTCATGTTTTTGTAATAGGATCACTAACCCCTTCTTTGTCTTGTGTCATGCAGCCATCTCCTTTTCACGTCTCATCACAACACCCGCAACCAGGGAAAGACTTGCTACTTTCTGGGGGCTTGACCCTGAAACTAGAACTTTTAAAACAACAACCCAAGACTCACAGGAGGTATCCTCAGGCTCTGTCACAATGTCAAGTAAGTATCCTTGTTTAAAATTTAAATAAATAATTAAATGTATATTAAGAAAAGATACTTATCTTATTTTGGTTGTGTAGGTGCTGGAAAATCTGCCAAAGCTGCTTCAAGGTTCAGCGTCACCGATCTCACCACTGTCAAATCCTCCAAAAGAAAGGTTCCTACTAGCCCGACAGCCTCAATCCCCAAGGCACCCCTCAAAGGGAAGGGAATCAAAAAGAGAAAGACTTCCGAGGCTGAGGATTTGCAGGGCCTGCCCTTAATTCGCCACCAGTTCCTCGAGTACTTCAATGATGTAAGGATCACTATCTCTGCTTGCATATCCTGCTGATCTAAGGATCACTTGCTCTTGAACCGCTTTACCCTTTTCTTTTGCAGAAATTTGCTGAGATCGAGGATTACGTCGGTCATGTTATTTCAAAAACATTGGCCATGTTATCAAAACCAACCTTTCTAATTTCAAAATATTTCATATAGTCTGAAGACAATATTAACACAATACATTTTCTGATCAAGTGCATGATTTCGAAAAGCATCATTCATGTCTTTCAAAAACCTTATACATAATTTCAAAATTCATCCCGCATGATTTTAAAAACATTTTTTGTAAATATATCTACCTAATACACCTACTTTATTTCAAAAGTATTATATATAAGGTTTCAAAAACGTTAAACACCTTTTTCTTAAAAGAACCCCATGCATAGTTTTCAAAAATATTTTCCTCATACATTGACTTAACCTTCAAAATTCTGCTTCATATGTCGCCTTGACATATCAAGCATCTCAACTTCATAAGCATTTTACATCATGTTTTGACCTAAGCACATCCCGTGCAAGGTCTCAAAACATCTTCAACTTCTAAAATTCATATGGGATCTTTTTATCTTTACAATTAGATCCTTGTGGATGATTATCATTCAAATCAGAGTCCTTAATTGGATTCCTTATGTACCTTAATTCGAACACTTCGGTTCCTAATAATCGAAATCGAATTTTCTTTTTGAATCTTTCTATCTTTATGGTTTGATTCTTAGTAATGTTTAAAGTACCAAATGAAATCCACGGAATGGATTCCTAGTATGCTTTAAATACCCATGTCCAAAGATAACAAATTAAACGATTATACGAATAAACGATTTTGCGATTAAACGATTTTTCGATTAAACGATTATACGATTATGCGATTATGTGTTTATGTGTTATGTGTTCTCCTCTATGTTTTTGTGTGATCCAATTTTCAAATCCTCATAGAATCTTTCGTATCTTTATATGAGGGATTCATAGTAGGATATTCAAAAGGTACTACTTTAAATCCTTAATGGGCTTCTACGTTGTAGTTAAAGACCCTTGGGATTATATGGTACCATTCCATGATTCGATGAGAGACCCTTTAGTGGTCTAGTCTAAAAGATTGATTCACAATTTGGTTAAAGAACGACATCTAGTGATGTAGCTGGACAGACTCCTTGATAGTCTATTTAGATCATTTGTTGATTTAATTTAAAGGACTCTAAGGCGGTCTAGTCACACTCATCACCGGTTTGTTCATTTGGTTTTCCCCTACACACTATAAAATAGACTGTGTGAATTGTGCAAAGAATTTTCTGATTATGGACGCGTACATAATTATGAAATTTAGTGCACAGAAACCCAGTAAGATTTATTATGTGTAAGAACCGATAGTGACAACAATAACGAAATGAGAACGATGTAATGGAGGTATGGTGGACGCACCAATGACGCTTCATATACTTGTATATAAGTGTCCCTCTTACATTGCAAACATAATGTTATTAAGGTTACTAGAAGTTCAAGAACCCTAACCAATGTTGTTTGATCTTTTCAACTTCATATTTCCAAGCTCTCACAAGTTTCCTCTAATTAAATTTCGGGACGAAATTTCCTAAAGTAGGGGAGACTGTAACACCTGTGCCTCCACGGCCATCAAACAAATACCAAACCAATGAAATATTATATTTCATACTTGGGATTTGTAAAAATATGTGTATCTTTTACACACATCAACTCTTGTTTGATTTTAAGCTTTAAATCGCTTTCTGGAGGGTTATACGCGCTCTGATGCGTAAATATAACCAGTTTAATCCAACGAACACTCCGGAATAGTGAAATCGGCTTAACATACCTTAAATAACCTTTACATAACTTAGATATAAGTTTTGGAAGGTTTGGTGTAGTGAAATCAAAGTTTAATCACTTACAGGGACTAAAGTTGACAAACTGCGAAAGTATGCCAATTTGAACTGTAACAGACATTCCGGAACATGACCATAAGTTAAACATACCATAAATATCCTTCACATAGCTTAGAAATAGGCTTCGAGGTGTTCGGTATGCTAAAATAAACTTTTGTGTCATTCAGGGACTAAAAGTGTCAAAAAGTGCACAAGTTTGCATTTTCGCGCATAACTTGCGTTCTGAATACATCTGGACATCCAAAAATTTATGTAAGCATGACTACATTATATTTTAGTGTTCTCTATAAGAAAAATCCATTCGTCGCGTCATTTGGATCATTTTTCGCGCTTATGCGCATTCCGTCGTAATTAAGCGAACATCGCGATCGTACGGCCAAACGAACCGACATCGGAGATATTTTTGAGCATGTTTTGAGTTCCCTATACTTTAACTTCATTTTAGAGCCTTGAAATGAGGTTAACGGGGTTCAAACGCATCAAAAATCGCTTAAACAAGGTGCAGGGACCATTTCTGCAAAATCTGCCAAAACAGGGGCCTAGCGTGACGCGACGGGCCTTAGCGTCACGCGAGCCCCCTTCTGGACCAGATTCCATGTTTTTAACAGCGGGTCCCAGCTGTTCGATTCTCAACCACACATTCCCATGAGTCTAGTCAGATGATAAGGATGGATTTTTAGCCACCATAAGGTCCCGACAAGTGTACGGTTCCGATTAAGGCACGTTATTCAAGAAACGATCTTAACGGTTACCCGAAATCTATAAATACCCCACCCCCCTTTACTTCATTTCTCACAAATCTGATCATTTGGGCTCTAAGTTGGAACCTTCGTTTCATACCTGAGCTATTTTGATCTGGGTTAGCATTCGGGGACCCTTCGTAAGTATTCTTTCGTTCTTTTCCTTATTTTATTGCTTTTCGAGTCAGAAAGTCAAACTTTGTTTGACTTTCAGCATTGACCAGTAATGGTCAATGCGAAGTTCGTTTGAACTTCGCAACGTGAGTGTAATCACGTTGGTCATAGTCCCTTGGGACTATGCCACTGATTACCACGTTGTCTAGGGTCGTAGGGTAGGCGATCTAATAAATCGCCTATACCTTCGAACTCGACCCATTTGGTCGATCATTAGGATCCGACCAAATACATTAGGTGACCATAGTAGGTAGGGAATAACCTTCCGAGGTTATACCCTATGGTCACATCGTTTAAGTAGTTGTATGATAGGTAGTTTATATGCCTTAGGTAAATTACCAGAATACCCTTTTCATGTATAATTGGTAATTAAGCATATGTAACCTAAACTTTTGTCACATAACTGATTATGTAACATGTCTAGGCATATAACACTTGTCATAGGACTAGTTAGACGGTCCGAACGCGTTTCACGCACACGACGCGTTAAAGTAGCATAAGTTACCTTAATGGGTCGCGATGGGTCGATAATACTTAGGTTAAGTTTCATTTAGTATGTAGGCTTTGTTAAACCATATCATATGAGTTCCTACACTCATGTGGTTTACAAACCCTCCTGCTACCCAGTCTTCCGATTTAGGTCCGGGTTATTTATGTAATTACCTATATTAGGTACCGTTTGATTTCCGGGACTCCTCTAAGCTTTCTTGGTAGTTGTTCAAGACTCCTAAGCACTCCCAGGCGAGTACATTCTTCCCCTATTTTACTGTTTTCAATTGTTTTGGGGTGACTCATATGTGCTAAATGTTTTCGATGTTATAACGATGGTTTCAAAAACAATTAAGGCGATTTATACAAAACTAATAACGATTTCATAAAGTGAACAAACTTGTTGGTTGTGTTTACATAACAAATGACATTCATTAGCAATGATCAAGCCGACCAGTATTAGGTTATGGTACCATAGGATCTGACTAATCCCGTTATTTACTACACCCGTGGTTATGTGTGGGTATGGTAGGTAGCGACTGAATCTGTAATTGTTAACTTACCCTATGGAGGTTTGTTAATACGAAAACGAGAAGCGACGAAAACGAGAAGCGACGAGAGTCACGAAGGTTTGAATGTTATTAGCGAGACGACCATATAAGTAGTTTCACGACCTAAAACGAATTAAACGATTTACGATTGGTTTTCACACGATGTTTTAACGATTGGGTAACGATTGGGTTTCACACGATGTTTTAACGATTGGGTAAACGATTGGCTTCAAAGCGATATACGATATTATTTTGGTTATACATATTACATGATTTACATTTGGGCATGAACATTACTTTGGTGGTTTGGTTTGGATTAAGTGATTAAGTAACGATGCGTGTGGAATATGATACAAGCATGGTGGATACGCCGCTGGTACTTCCTATATATAAGTGTTTGTATGGTATTACATATTGTAGCGTTATTTGAATCATTTCAGTTTGAGACATAGAACATTTTATACAAGTAACATACTTTTCACAAGACATTTATTTACAAACAACTTATCTTATACAAACTCATTTTTCATGGTTATTCATTTAATCATGCATTATTTTCTTATTTATACATATCACCTGAACTTATCATTGTTTTTCAAATAATTTACTAAAACAAATGTTTTTGGGTTAAGAGTCATGGTTACGAGGTTTTACAAATTATAACCCGCTTGATTTGAGTTGGTTAATTAAGTTGCAATATTATACTCTTTTCAAAAACAAGGTTTTTAAATAAAGTATTGCAACGTCTAAACTAGCCATGATTTCGACACTCCTACAAAACCTATGTACTCGCCAGCATTTCTTTGCTGACCTCGTTTTCACATATGTTTCAGGTATTGTTGGATGATATCGATTGATAAGATGCATGCTCACATAGGACTGGACAAGGCCTTAGTGACTCAATAACAATGATAGACTATGTTTAAATAGTGTATTTAGATTTCCAGACAATGAAATTGCTCTATGTATAATAAAACGAAACACTTTTGATATCCATGGTTATGAAACATTAATTCTGTTGCAACACGCCCCGATGTTTCCGCCGCGATTTGTTGTTTTACGCGGTCGGGGTGTGACAGCTGGTGGTGATGATGCAGTGAAGGTGTAGGCTGCACAATTGGGCGATGATGGATATATGTGCTAAGGCCGGAGCCCAATTTTTAGTTTGATGGTTGTGATGTTTAAAACAATTTCATGGTTTGTAATAACTCTAAACAATAGTTCTTAGGTTTAAGGATCATGTATGATCCTTAGGACAATAGGCAGGATTGCAATTGGTGGAGGGATCCTCTGTTTGGGGGATGAAACCATTGTGATCCTGCCGCCTTTATATTCCTGCACTACTTTTGAACTCATTATCATGGACACCCTTTACCTACCCCAGCGGACGGGCCACGTTTTGCTGGTAGATGCTCGGGTAGGTAATTTTGACAACCTTTAAAGGGTTAGCCTTATGTTAATAAATAAAAACTTAACCTTTTGTCGCTTATCTTGTGTTGTTATCCTTTTTAGTATGTTACTTTTCTACTGTTATAATGTTCATCCTGTTTATATTTGTCAAACCTTAGAAAATTAGAAAATATATCCATAAAGTTTAGGATATAATCAAGGATCACTTATCCCATAACCGATAAGTTCTAAAAAGTGATATAGTTTAAGAAACACAGGTTCAGTTGTCAAGTATAAGGGTTCATCAAAAGAATAATGAATAAAATCAAAAGAGTTAAGGATCATACCTGAGGATCCAAGTTAGAATCCTAACCATAATAAGGATAACTATAAGATAAACCTTAGAGTGTAATAAGGATCAAAGATCCCTAGCTGCCTACCTTCAAGGACCTGAAATAGAGCATAACTTGGGACTAAGCCAATATAAGAAAAGAGTTAGCAACTGGGGACAAGCCCAAGGATAACTGGGGACAAGCCCAAGGATAACTGGGGACAAGCCCAAGGATAACTGGGGACAAGCCCAAGGATCGTGTGTAAACTGGAGTATGGCCCTAACTGGCGACTATCCAAACTTAGTGACATGAAGATGCCAAAACCTTAGCTAACGTGAAAACGTTAGAAACCTTAGCTAACGTGAAAACGTTAGAAACCTTATGAACGGATGTATGGTACGTCTACCATTATACGTAGGATCCTAAGCATAGCCAGAACAATGGAATTATCAGCCCCTAGAACGAGTACTGGTCCCAAAGCCTTGAACTACACCAGGATCATCGTGCGCTACAGGCGGAATCTGGGGACAAGCCCAAATAACTGGGGTTAAACCCAAAAGACGGATTGCTTCTGTGGATAACCAACGTTGTGCTAAAGATACCTGAACTTTCAAAACTTGAACTCACGTGAGAGATGGATAAAGGATACATGATCCTTATCCTTATATGAGAAAATAAAGAAATGAAATAGTTCAAGATTAGGATATTACCTGAGTAAGGATCACCGATATTTTGAGGATCCTATAAGGATATCCCTATCGCGAGGATCATCTGTGCCACTAGGATCCTACTCACATAAAATATTTCTTCAAGTGGACAGCATTCCAAGCTCTTGGTAGCAAATCACCTTCCATGGTTAGCAATCTATATGCCCCCTTTCCTGCTTCAGCTTCAATCAAATAAGGGCCTTCCCATTTTGGAGCCAATTTTCCATCAGCAGGATTGGTGGTATTCTGAAATGCTTTCCTTAACACCATATCTCCAACTTGAAACCTCCTGATCCTGACATTTTTATTGTAAGCACCAGCCATTCTTTGTTGATAACTGGCCATCCTGATCCTAGCCATATCCCTGATTTCTTCGATAGTATCCAGGTCTTGAGCCAAGTTTTCATCATTTTCCTCAGGATCACGGGTACTTGTTCAAGCAGTAGGAACCACCATTTCTGTTGGGATCACTGATTCTGCCCCAAACACCAAAGAGAATGGTGTTTGTCCAGTAGCATTCTTAGGGGTTGTCCTGTCAGCCCAGAGCACATAGGGTAGCTCTTCTGCCCATTTTCCTTTCTTGGATCCAAGCTTCTTCTTCAAGTTGTTGATGATGATCTTGTTGGATGATTCTGCTTGACCATTAGCTTGTGGGTGGACTGGTGTTGATGTTATCATCTTAATCCCCCAGCTGTCACAAAAATTAGTGGTTCTGCCCCCAATAAATTGGGAACCATTATCACATATAATCTCAGAAGGAATTCCAAATCTAGTTATAATATTTCTTTTAATGAAGGATATAACTTCCTTTTCTCTAACTTGAGCAAAAGCTTCAGCCTCTATCCACTTGGAGAAGTAATCAGTCATAGCTAGCATGAATACTTTTCCACCAGGTGCCTTAGGGAGCTTGCCAACTATATCCATACCCCATCTCATAAATGGCCAAGAGGAGGATATAGGATGCAATAGTTCGGCTGGTTGATGAAAGATATTGCTGTGTCTCTGGCAAGGATCACATCTTCTGGCATACTCCACAGCATCTTTCTTCATGGTTGGCCAGTAGTATCCTGTCCTCAGGATCCTTGAGAATAAAGCCCTGCCCCCAGTGTGATTTCCACAATCTCCTTCATGGAAGTCTTTTAAAACTTCTTGAACTTCAGGATCCTCAATGCATCTCAAGTATGGTCCTGCAAGAGATCGCCTATACAACATATTATTCATAATTGTGAATTGAGATACCTTAGATTTGAAAGCCCTAGGGTTTTCTCCTGTAGGAATCTCTCCATGTTGTAAGTATCTCATAATTGGTGAGATCCATGATCCGGATCCTGAATAGGATTGAGTATCCTCACTAGGGATCATTGCAGAATTATTCCCTATCTCCATAGCCACATGATCCTCAATAGCTGGGGTCAGGATATGGATAATAGGGATCTTGATATCCTCTGGGATCTTCAAAGATGATCCTAAGTTAGCCAATGCATCAGCTTCTGTATTTTCTTCCCTTGGTACCTGTGACAAACTAAAAGAGACAAAAGAGAGTGCCAAACTTTTGACTATCTCCAAATATTTGGTTAGCTTTTCACCTTTAACAGCATATGATCCATTAAAGTGATTTGTAATTAACAAAGAATCTACGTGTACCTCAAGATACCTGATCCCCATATGCTTTGCGATTTGCAAACCAGCAATTAAGGCTTCATATTCAGCCTCATTATTAGTGGTTTGGAACTCACAAGCTATAGAATGGGGTATTATGTCCCCCTGTGGCGATTTTAGTAGTATTCCAAGCCCTGTGCCTTTGACATTTGAGGATCCATCAGTGTGAAGTATCCAAGGATCCTTGGTCTCCTCTAGCTGCTGGACTTCTAACTCAGCTTCTTCTTGTAAATCACTACTGAAATCAGCCACAAAGTCAGCTAATGCTTGGGATTTGATAGCTGTCCTAGGCTCATATCTTATATCATATGCACTCAATTTCACTGCCCACTTAGCCATCCTTCCTGACATCTCTGGTTTCCTGAGGACATTCTTAATTGGAAAGTTAGTTTTAACAATGATAACATGAGTTTCAAAATAATGTCTTAACTTGGTAGATGCCATTATTAGTGCAAGGATAAGTTTTTCAAGGTGTGAGTACCTGGATTCGGCATCAAGTAAACTTTTACTTACATAATAAACGGGATGTTGTGTACCTTGATGATCCTTAACAAGGACCGCACTTACTGCTTTTGAGGATACTGCGAGATACAAGGATAACACTTCACCTTTTTCTGGTTTCATTAAAGCCGGGGCCGAGGATAGGTAATCTTTGAGGGCTTTTAAAGCATTTTCATGCTTCTCCGTCCACTCAAATTTCTTGTTCTTCCTTAGGATATCATAGAATTCTTTACACTTCTCGGAGGACTTGGATATGAATCTGTTCAAGGCTGCTATCCTTCCTGTTAACCTTTGAACATCCTTAGCATTGGCCGGAGATTTGATGTTCACTATTGCTTTAATTTGTTCCGGGCTAGCTTCAATGCCTCTCTTAGTCACCATGTATCCTAAGAATTTACCTGCTTTAACACCAAAATGACATTTTGAAGGATTAAGCTTCATGTTATATTTGTCAAGGATATCGAATGCTTCCTCCAAATCTCGTAGGTGATCCTCAGCTTTTAAGGATTTCACCACCATATCATCTATGTAAACCTCTATAGTTTGTCCAATCTGATCCTTGAACATCATATTCACCAGCCTTTGGTACGTTGCACCTGCATTTCTCAATCCAAACGGCATAGCAATATAGCAATATATACCAGTTGGAGTCATGAAGGCTGTATCCTCTTGGTCGGATGGTTCCATTTGGATTTGTTGAAATCCAGATGAAGCATCCATAAAAGTTAACAGTTCATGACCCGCAGTTGCATCCACCATGGAGTCAATGTGGGGTAAAGGGAAAGGATCCTTGGGACATGCCTTATTTAAATCGGTAAAATCGACACATACCCTCCACTTTCCGTTTTTCTTCTGAACAACAACCACATTGGCCAACCATCTTGGATACTTGACCTCTCTAATCATACCTGCCCGGAGCAATTTCTCTACCTCTTCCTGGATAATGGCATTCCTTTCTGGTGCAAACTTCCTTCTCCTTTGATGGATTGGTTTGAAAGATCTGTCGATGCCGAGCTTATGAGTGATAACATCCCTGGATATGCCAGTCATGTCTTCGTGTTTCCATGCAAAGGTAGTCTTTCTCCTTTTGAGGAAGGATATGAGGTCCTCTTTCATTTCGCCAAGGATCCCTGACCCGATATAGATTTTGGATTCAGGATCATCAGGATCCATGAGGATTTCTACCACATCCTGCTCTCTGGCCTCCAAGACACTCCTTGGAGGATACCTTGATTGCTATTGCTCCCTTGACTTCGAAGCTGGTTTCATCGATGAAGTGTAGCAATCCTTAGCTTCCTGCTGATCGCTATCAATCTTTACTATTCCCCAAGGACTAGGGAGCTTCACACATTGATGATAAGTAGATGGGACTGCTTTCATATCGTGTATCCAGGGCCTGCCAAGGATAACATTACAACAAGATAAACAGTCAATAACACAAAACTTTTGATAAGAGTGTAAGCCTTCAATATATATTGGGAGTTTAATGTCCCCCAGGGTGTTCTTGGTCTCGCCACTAAATCCCACGAGCACGGAGGATCTTGGTATGATCTCTGATTCAGGGATACCCATCTTCTTTAGAACATCAAGCTGGATAATGTTCACTGAACTTCCTCCATCTATTAGGATCCTGCGGACAAAATAGTTAGATATAAAAAGAGTAATAACTAAACCGTCGTGATGAGGATCCTGGATATCAATACGATCCTCTTCATCAAAGGTTATGACTTTTCCTTCGGAGACACTCGATGTTCGAACTGGCCTTTCTCCGTTATCCATTTTAGTTTCCTTCGCATGCCTCTTAGCTGCTGAGAAGGATGTGCCACAAATGTCGGATCCCCCAGAGATAAAGTTTATCACTTGTGCGTCTGCTGGAGGGGCTGGAGCCTTCTCAGGGATCCTTTCAGGATCCTGAGTCCTTGACTTTTTTCTTCCCAACAACTCTTTTAGATGGCCTTTGCTCAGCAAGTATCCAATTTCCTTTCTTAATGCAATGCATTCTTCTGTGAGGTGCCCAAAATCTTCATGATATGCACACCACTTTGATTTATCCTTAGTTGCAGCTGGCCTTTCATTCTTTCTTGGCCATCTAGCTTTATCACCTAGGTTCTGCATGGCAAGGATTAGTTCATTGTTATCAACACTAAAGCAATATTCAGAGATTGGAGGATAATCCTCATCATCCTCTTCTTGATCAATAGAATGCACGTTCTGATTATCAGATTTGTTGTAGGATCTGAACTTGTTGTTTCTGAATGAGGATCCTTGCTTATCCTGCTTTGAGGATCCTGTTATCCTCTCCTGAATCCTCTTGTCATCCTCTAGCCGGATGAACCTGAGGGCCCGGGTTCTTACCTCATCTAGGTTCCTGCACGGTGTCATAACAAGATCATCATAAAATAAAGAATCCCTAAGTAATCCCATTTTGAAGGCCTCAACAGCCGTGGCTATATCTAAGTTGGGAATGTCTAAGGATTCTTTACTAAATTTGGTAATGTAATCCCTTAATGATTCATTATGACCCTGGGTTATCGTATATAAATCACTAGTTAGTCGTTCAAATTTTCTACTACAGGAAAACTGAGTATTAAACAAGTTAACTAGGTTTGCAAATGAGGTAATAGAATAGGGAGGAAGACTTAGCAGCCATTTGAGAGCTGATCCAGTAAGAGTGGATCCGAATCCTTTGCATAGGCATGCTTCCTTTAACTTTTCTGGGATTGGATTGATCTCCATCCTCTCCCTGTATTGTGCTATGTGTTCTTCAGGATCCGTCGAACCATCGTACAATTTCATTGTAGGCACATGGAACCTCTTGGGTATCTCAGCATCACAGATTGGTGGTGCAAAGCGAGATATCTTGTGGCTCCCATCTGCAATCTCTGGAATAGGTTTGACTACTCCCGGGACACTCGAGATCATATCCTTTAGCTTTTGCAATTCTCTGGCCATGGCATGATTGATACCTGGATCCTGCATAAAACCATGGTTAATAGTGTGAGGATTATTAAAAGTGTTACCTCCCATTGGATTCAAGTTAGGAAATATGGAGGTTAATCCATATTGTTGAGATTCTGGAATGATCGAGGGGCCAGCAGAGGCATTGGTCTGCATTGGGATAAAATCTCCTTGATGGACATCTGAACTTCCTGTTTGCAAACTCCTCAAGGATCCCGGCATCTGGAAGGATCCCTGAAACTGGGATGATCCTGGAACGAAGGAGGATCCTTGAACCTGAGATGATCCTGGAACGAAGGAGGATCCTTGAACTTGGGATGATCCTGGAACGAAGGAGGATCCTTGAACTTGGGATGATCCTGGAACGAAGGAGGATCCTTGAACCTGGGATGATCCTGGAACGAAGGAGGATCCTTGAACCTGGGATGATCCTGGAACGAAGGAGGATCCTTGAACCTGGGATGATCCTGGAACGAAGGAGGATCCTTGAACCTGGGATGATCCTGGAACAAAGGAGGATCCTTGAACCTGGGATGATCCTGGGACGAAGGAGGATCCTTGAACCTGGGATGATCCTGGAACAAAGGAGGATCCTTGAACTTGATGCATTCCTGAATATCCTCCTGTACCCGTGAGGGATCCCATATGCTGGGGATAGGATCCTGCTGGCTGGAAATATGAACCTAGTGCCTGGGTCATAGCTGTTGTTCCGTAGTGCACTCCCTTTGGTCCACCCGCATATTGAATGTTTGGAACCACTGACGGCTGAGAAGTAACCACCGGAGTGTCAAAATTCAAAGATCTGGGCATCAGTGGAGAATGATCCTCTGCCGTTTTCTTCTGTTTCTTGATTTCATCAATCTCCCGGAGGATCCTTTCGTTGGTCTTATCCTGCTCTTGTGCATGATTCCTCATCTGCAAAATCAAGGTATAGAGATCATTAGTAGTAGGATTAGTTGAAACAGAAGAAGTAGATGGTTTTGAGAAAATGGGAGTCGGTTTCTTCGCAGCATTTTCTGTATTCTTCTGGGATCCAGAAGGTGGTGGAGGCAAAGGAGGAACGCCTTGTGATGAAGTGAATGAGGGCATCAAGTTTGAAGCATTCTTCGCTGAGGAAGCCATTTGCTTGACAGTAATGAACCGAATTAAGCACAGAAATGCGTATTTTCTTAAGGACGAAGCACCAATTGCCCCACGGTGGGCGCCAAACTGTTTTGGTCAAAAAATCTGTTGAGAATATTGCAACCAAACTCTAGATTACGGGGTATGATGCTCAAAAAGTGTAACAACAATGAGGATCACTTCAATGTGGAATGCACAAACAACACAAAGATTTATACGGGGAAAAAGCCCTTGATCAAGAATTGATCTCCGGCACAAAAAACCCCGGGTGATGGAAACTACCTATCACCAAGCTCAAATAAATGAATAAACGTTTACAACTTCGGATAGTAACGAGCTAGGTACAAGGATCACTATGGTGAAATGTGTAAAAAGTGTAAGTAATTGCTAAGTGTTTGAACGAGAGCTTGTATGAGAGTGTTTGCGAGTGTGTGTAACTGCCAAAAATGACTAAGTGTCACTAACTAGCTCGTTACCCCCTTTAAAATAAGAAAAATATCTAGTTAACAAACTCTCCGACTTTCGGGCCAAGCCTCCACATTCTCCATAACGTCTAGTTTTGATCTAGCACGTGCAGAATACTTCGGGAATATTCTCCAGGAATGTCGCTAAGACTTGGTCAAGCTTAATATACCTGCGAGATATTATAAAACATGAGTAAACAATCGTCAGTATGAGGATCCTTGAAGTGATCCATGATCCTGATCCTAAAGCTCTTCTGAGGATCACCACCTGTCACAGAAGTAAGGATCACTAGTTAGGATAACAAATAAGGATCACTAATTGTTAGAAAATCCTCCCCTAACAAGTAGCATTCTTGGGAGTTGTCCTATCAGCCCAAAGTACATAAGGTAGTTCTTCTGCCCATTTTCCTTTCTTGGATCCAAGCTTCTTCTTCAAATTTAGCTAAGGCTTGGGATTTGATGGCAGTCCTTGGTTCATATCTTATATCATAAGCACTAAGCATCACTGCCCACTTAGTTATCCTTCCTGACATTTCAGGTTTCCTGAGAACATTCTTAATTGGAAAATTAGTCTTAACAATAATGGCATGAGTTTCAAAATAATCTCTTAATTTAGTAGATGCCATAATTAGTGCAAGGATAAGTTTTTCTAAATGTGAGTACCTGGATTCAACATCAAACAAACTCTTACTTACATAATAGACAGGATGTTGTGTACCTTCGTGATCCTTAACAAGGACCGAACTTACTGCTTTAGAGGATACCGCCAAATACAAGGATAATATATCTCCTTTTTCTTGTTTCATCAAGGCAGGGGCTGAGGATAGGTAATCCTTGAGAGCTTTGAGAGCATTTTCATGCTTTTCAGTCCATTCAAATTTCTTGTTCTTCCTCAAAATTTCATAGAATTCCTTGCATTTTTCTGAGGATTTGGATATGAACCTGTTCAAGGTTGTGATACTGCCTGTCAATCTTTGCACATCCTTAGCATTGGCAGGAGATTTGATATTCCCAATAGCCTTAATTTGCTCTGGACTTGCTTCAATGCCTCTTTTTGTCACCATATAGCCTAGGAATTTACCTGCTTCAACACCAAAGTGACACTTGGAAGGATTTAGTTTCATATTAAATTTATCAAGGATATTGAATGCTTCCTCTAAGTCACTAAGGTGATCCTCAGCTTTCTTGGACTTAACCACCATGTCATCTATATAGACTTCCATAGTGTGTCCAATTTGTTCCTTGAACATCATATTGACTAGCCTTTGATAAGTAGCACCTGCATTCCTTAGTCCAAATGGCATAGCAATATAACAATATATACCAGTTGGGGTCATAAAGGCTGTATCCTCTTGATCAGATGGTTCCATCTGAATTTGTTGAAATCCAGATGAAGCATCCATAAAAGTCAACAACTCATGACCCGTGGTAGCATCCACCATGGAGTCAATGTGGGGTAATGGGAAAGGATCCTTGGGACATGCCTTGTTTAAATCAGTGAAATCGACACATACCCTCCACTTTCCATTTTTCTTTTGAACAACAACCACATTGGCTAACCATCTTGGATACTTAACCTCTCTTATCATACCTGCTCGAAGTAGTTTATCTACCTATTCCTGGATAATAACCTTCCTTTCCGGTGAAAACTTCCTCCTCTTCTGATGTATAGGCTTGAATGACCTGTCAATGCCAAGCTTATGAGTAATTATATCTTTAGATATACCTGTCATGTCCTCATGCTTCCAGGCAAAGGTAGTTTTTCTCCTCTTAAAGAAGGATACTAGATCCTGTTCAATGTTGCTGAGGATCCCTGATCCTATGAAGACTATGGATTCAGGATCATGAGGATCCATAAGGATTTCTTTCACATCCTGTTCTCTTACCTCCAAGACATCTCTTGGAGGATGCTTTAATTGCTATTGCTCCCTTGGTCTTGAGGCTGGCTTCATTGATGATGTGTAGCAATTCTTAGCTTCTTGTTGGTCACTCTCAATTTTCACCACCCCCCATGGACTAGGGAGCTTCACGCACTGATGATAGGTAGATGGGACTGCCTTCATGTCATGTATCCATGGCCTGCCAAGGATAACATTACAACAGGATAAGCAATCTATAACACAGAATTTTTTATAAGAATGAAGTCCTTCAATATAGATAGGGAGTTTGATGTCCCCCAATGTATTCTTGGTTTTTCCACTGAATCCCACAAGAACAGAGGATCTTGGGACAATGTCTGATTCAGGAATGTTCATCTTCTTGAGGACATCAAGCTGAATGATGTTCACTGAGCTTCCTCCATCTATCAGGATCCTGCGAACAAAATGGTTAGAAATAAACAGAGTAATAACAAGACCATCATGATGAGGATCCTGAACATCAAGACGATGATCCGCATCAAAAGTTATAATTTTATCCTTGGTAACAGTGGAGGTCCGGATAGGTCTATCTCCATTATCCATCTTGGTTTCCTTGGCATGTCTTTTGGTTGCTGAAAAGGATGTACCACAAATGTCTGATCCACCGGATATGAAGTTTATAACTTGTGCATCTGCTGGAGGAGCAGGAGCCTTTTCTGGGATCCTTTCAGGATCCTGGATCCTTGACTTCTTTCGTCCCAAAAGCTCCTTCAAGTGCCCCTTGCTTAACAGGTAACCAATTTCTTTTCTTAGTGCAATACACTCTTCAGTAAGATGCCCAAAATCCTCATGATATGCACACCACTTGGACTTATCCTTTGTTGCGGCTGGTTTATCACTTTTCCTTGGCCACCTAGCTTTCTAACCTAGATTCTGCATTGCAAGAATTAGTTCATTGTTGTTTTGGTCAAAAATCGGACGAGGATAATGCAACCAAACTCTTTGTTACGGGGAATGATGCTTAAAACGTGTAACAGCGATGAGGATCACTTCAATGTAAATTGCACAAACAACACAAGGATTTATACGGGGAAAAAGCCCTTGATCAAGAGTTGATCTCCGGCACAAAAAACCCCGGGTGATGGAAACTAACGATCACCAAGCTCAAATAAATGAATAAATGTTTACAACTTCGGATAGTAACGAGCTAGGTACAAGGATCACTATCGTGAAATGTGTAAATGTGAGTAAAAGTGAATGTATGTTCGTCGAGAGCTTCAAGTGTGCGAGTATATGAGTGTGTGTAGCTCAGAAATGACTATGTGTTTTCTACTAGCTCGTTACTCCCTTTTTAAAATAGAAATAACTACCTAAACTAACTATCCGACTTTCGTGCCAAGCTCCCACGTTCTCCACAACGTTCATATTTGGCCAAGCACGTGCGGGATAGTTTGGGAATATTCTCCAGGAATGTCGCCAAGACTTGGTCCGACTTGTTACTTCTGCAAAACAATACGAAACACAAGTGAACAATTGTTAGTATTAGGATCCTTAAGATGATCCATAATCCTGTTCCTGAAACTCTTCTGAGGATCACTATCTGTCACAGAAGTAAGGATCACTAAAGAGGATAATAATTAAGGATCACGGGTCATTTAGAAATCCACCCCTAACAATTGCCCCCAAAATATAAGGAGTTAAATTGTAAATATGTGAGTTATATTTTCTTGATCTCATCCGTAACTAACTAACGGATATATAGCCATTAATATAGAACTAGCCGTTGCGATCATGACGTCACAGAAGTGACAATCCTGCAGAATCATAATTATAAATAGAGATATAGATAGGATCATTATGCATTCAAATTCGAAAGAAACTCCCTTTAAATTCTCAGTCGACGATCAACCAGGTATCTCTTTCTTCTCTTTCTACCTTTCTTACTCTGTTTTTCTTTCTTTAACACCATCGCTTTGAGAATGATAGCCCTTTGAAGAGTCAAAAAATCATCAAGGACTCAGCGAATGAAAGGTGTTGTTTTAACGATGCACAAGTAGATAAAATCCGTCACTGTTTTCCGGCAAGTGCCTTCTTCAAACCCTTTGATCCCACTGTTCTTAGCGACTATGTTTCAGAAACATGGGTTGCCTTTCCAGCTACACCATTTACTATAGGGTACACCAATCCTTTCCCAGAATTCACACAATCCTTCTTTTCCCTGACCGGCATATCTTACATTCAAGCCATGCCGATGATTTGGAGGGTTTTATATACCCTGGAGAGGATCATCGAGCAGGAAGGCGTTGATTTAGGAATGTCAGAATTGGCGGAACTGTATGATCTTACTACCTTCGGTTCCCACCGTTATTTGTTCAAGCGAAAACCCGGTGCAGATCATCCTCTTCTCAAAGTTACCAAGAACGACAAAGATTGGAAACGTCTCTTTTTCTTTGTCAGAAGGAATTCCATTCTAAACGGAGAGCATTTACCAAAAACATGGTCCACCCATGGTAGGCCGGAGGATCCTGAGAAGGATCACCAGGTAGTCTGGTTCTTATAAGGATTACTGACCCCTTTTGTCTTGTGTCATGCAGCTATCTCTGTTTCGCATCTCATCACAACATCCGCAACCAGGGAAAGGCTTGCTGCTTTCTGGAACCTTGACCCTGAAACTAGAACTTTTAAGACAATAACCCAAGACTCTCAGGAGGTATCCTCAGGCTCTGTCACCATGTCAAGTAAGTATCCTTGTTTAAAATTTAAATAAATAGTGAAATATGAATTAAGAAAAGATACTTATCTTGTTTTGGTTGTGTAGGTGCCGGAAATTCTGCCAAATCTGCTTCAAGGTTCAGTGTCACCGATCTCACCACTGTCAAATCCTCCAAAAGAAAAGTTCCTGCCAGCCCGACGGCCTCAATCCCCAAGGCACCCCTCAAAGGAAAGGGAATCAAGAGGAGAAAGCCCTCCGATGCCGAGGATTTGCAGGGTCTGCCTCTAATCCGTCATCAATTCCTTGAGTACTTTAATGAGGTGAGGATCACTGTCTTTGCTCATATATTCTGTTGACATATCCTGCTGATATATCCTGCTGATATATCCTGCTGATCTGAGGATCACTTAAATCTGACCTTATCCTTTATCCTCTTTACAGAAATTCGCTGAGATCGAGGATTACGTCGGCCATGTTGAGGATCAGGATAAGAAGATTGCCGACCTCCAGCAGGTTGGCGTGCTCAAGGATCTTGCACTTGCTGATCTTCGGAAGGAACTCCAGGATACCAAACAGGAGATGGCCAAGGTGCTGGTAAATTTTGAGTATGAAAGGCAGGAGATCACAGATGATGCTAAAGTTTCTGCCGCCATAGCAATGTACAAAACCAAGCTGCAAATGGCCTTGGAAGCTCAGGATCCTGCCTTCGACAAAAGCGGATGGGAAATTGAAGAATGGAAAGCGAGGCTGGCTGAATTGGGTGATGAAGAGGAGGCTGAAGAGATCCTGACAATTGAGGCTGGCAGCAAGGATGAAGCTGGTGAAGCAAGTGGAGCCGGAGGTGGTGATGCAGCAAAGGTTTAGGCTGCTTGATTGGGCAATGATGGACATTTCTAGACGTAGCCGGAGCCCAATTTTTTAAATTTGGTATTAGCTTTTTGTGGTTGTGGTGTTGAACAATTTAATGGTTTGTACTTTGAACAATAGGTTTTAGGATTAAGGGTCTTGTATGACCCTTAGGACAATAGGCAGGATTGCATATGGTGGAGGGATCCTCTGTTTGGGGGATGAAGCCATTGTGATCCTGCCGCCTTTATATTCCTGCACTACTCTTGAACTTATTATTATGGACACCCTTTACCTACCCCAGCGGACGGGCCACGTTTTGCTGGTAGAAGCTCGGGTAGGTAATTTTGACAACCTTTTAAGGGTTAGTCTTTTGTTTATAAATAAAAACTTAACCTTTTGTCGCTTATCTTGTGTTGTTATATTTTTTAATATCTTACTTTCCAACTGTTGTAAGGTTCATTTTGTTTATACTTATCAAGCCTTGAAAATTTTGAAAAGATATCTAGAAAGTTTAGGATATAATCAAGGATCACATATCCCATAATCGATAAGTTCTAAAAAGTGACATGGTTTAAGATTCATAAGTTCAGTTGTCAAGTATAAGGGTTATTCAAATAATTAATGAATAGAATTAAAAATAGTTAAGGATCATACCTGAGGATCCAAGTTAGGATCCTAACCTTAATAAGGATAACTATAAGATAAACCTTAGAATAAAGTAAGGATCAAGGATCCCTAGTTGCCTATCTTCAAGAACCTGAAATAGAGCATCACTTGGGACTGAGCCAATATAAGATAAGAATTAGCAACTGGGGACAAGCCCAAGGATAACTGGGGACAAGCCCAAGGATAACTGGGGACAAGCCCAAGGATAACTGGGGACAAGCCGAAGGATCGTATGTAAACTGGAGTATGGCCCTAACTGGCGACTATCCAAACTTAGTGGCATGAAAATGCCAAAACCTTAGCTAACGTGAAAACGTTAGAAACCTTAGCTAACGTGAAAACGTTAGAAACCTTAGGAACGGATGTGTGGTACGTCTACCATTATACGTAGGATCCTAAGCATAGCCAGTACAATGGAATTATCAGCCCCTAAAACGAGTACTGGTCCCAATGCCTTGAACTATACCAGGATCATCGTGCGCTACAGGCGGAACTGGGGACAAGCCCGAATAACTAGGGTTAAACCCAAAGGACGGATTGCTTCTGTGGATAACCAACGTTATGCTAAGGATACCTGAACTTTCAAAACTTGAACTCACGTGAGAGATGGATAAAGGATACATGATCCTTATCCTTATATGAGAAAATAATGAAATGAAATAGCTCAAGTTTAGGATATTACCTAAGTAAGGATCACCGATACTTTGAGGATCCTTTAAGGATATCCCTATCATGAGGATCATTTACGCCAAGAGGATCCTGCTCACATGAAATATTTCTTTAAGTGGACAGCATTCCAAGCTCTTGGTAGCAAATCACCTTCCATGGTTAGCAATCTATATGCCCCCTTTCCTACTTCAGCTTCAATCAAATAAGGACCTTCCCATTTTGGAGCCAATTTTCCATCAGCAGGGTTGGTGGTATTCTGAAATGCTTTCCTTAATACCATATCTCCAATTTGAAACCTCCTAATCCTGACATTTTTGTTGTAAGCACCAGCCATTCTTTGCTGATAACTGGCCATCCTTATCCTAGCCATATCCCTGATTTCTTCAATAGTGTCCAGGTCTTGAGCCAAGTTCTCATCATTCTCCTCAGGATCACGAGTACTTGTTCTTGCGGTTGGAACCACCATTTCTGTTGGGATCACTGATTCTGCCCCAAACACCAAAGAGAATGGTGTTTGACCAGTAGCATTCTTGGGGGTTGTCCTATCAGCCAAGAGCACATAGGGTAGTTCTTCTGCCCATTTCCCTTTCTTGGATCCAAGCTTCTTCTTCAAATTATTGATGATGATCTTGTTGGATGATTCTGCCTGACCATTAGCTTGTGGGTGGACTGGTGTTGACGTTATCATCTTAATCCCCCAGCTGTCACAAAAGTTAGTGGTTCTGCCCCCAATAAATTGGGAACCATTATCACATATAATCTCAGAAGGAATTCCAAATCTAGTGATAATATTTCTTTTAATGAAGGATATAACTTCCTTTTCTCTGACTTGGGCAAAAGCTTCAGCTTCTATCCACTTGGAGAAGTAATCAGTCATAGCTAGCATGAATACTTTTCCACCAGGTGCCTTAGGGAGCTTTCCAACTATATCCATACCCCATCTCATAAATGGCCAAGAGGAGGATATAGGATGCAATAATTCAGCTGGTTGATGAAGGATATTGTTGTGTCTCTGACAAGGATCACATCTCTTAGCATACTCCACAGCATCTCTCTTCATGGTTGGCCAGTAGTACCCTGTCCTCAGGATCCTTGAGAATAATGCCCTGCCCCCAGTGTGGTTTCCACAATCTCCTTCATGGAAGTCTTTTAAAACTTCTTGGATTTCAGGATCCTCAATGCATCTCAAGTATGGTCCTGCAAGAGATCGTCTATACAACATATTATTTAAAATTGTGAATTGAGATACCTTAATTTTGAAAGCCCTAGGGTTTTCTCCTGTAGGAATCTCTCCATGTTGTAAGTATCTCATAATTGGTGAGATCCATGATCCTGATCCTGAATGGGATTGAATATCAATTGCAGAATCCTTCCCTATCTCCATAGCCACATGATCCTCGATAGCCGGGGTCAGGATATGGATAATAGGAATCTTGATATCCTCCGGGATCTTCAAGGATGATCCTAAATTGGCCAATGCATCAGCTTCTGTATTTTCTTCCCTTGGTACCTGTGACAAACTAAAGGGAACAAAAGAGAATGCCAAATTTTTGACTATCTCCAAAT